>CAUOFW020001117.1:0-90000 GCA_963454935.2 Ilex paraguariensis
TTAAAAACTTAGCATAAATCGGAAATCGTTTTATTTCATCTAACAAACGAAGGTTAATTTTTACTTGTTTAAATAACTCAAGAATGTCAAATTGATCTTTTTAGATGAAGGTTTCTTGACTCTTTGAGGAAAAGGTAAAGGAGTAGGACATGGAGGATGTTCTTCTGGTTGTTTTTTCAAATGAAGGTTCAGGTTCAAGTGGTTTGTTAACAGGAATTGATTTACGTATATTCTTTGGAATCTTAGGTCTTATAGTTTTATCAATTACCTTACCACTTCTCAATGTCGTGACTGCTTGTACTTGACTTGGAGAGGCTTCAAATGACACAAAATTAGTCTGATTCTGACTTTGTGGAGGTTTAGGTTGAGATGAAAACTTTCCTTTTTCTGTAGTACTTAAAGACTGAGTCAATTTAGCATGATGACTTTTAATATCTTCAATACTTTGTGAAGCTTGAAATTTAAAATCATTGAATGCTTGATTTGTTTGAGTATTGAAATTCATTTGACTCTAAATAAATTGATTCATAGTGTCTTCCAGAGTTCTTTTCTGAGGCGGTAGATATGGTTGATATTGTTGTTGATTTTGTACCTGCGGTGGGCCTTGCGTTTGATTTGTAGGTTGTGTATTTCTCCAACTTAAATTCGGATGATTTCTCCATCCTGGATTGTAAGTTTCAGAGTATGGATTCAAATAAGGCTTATTATTATAAGTTGGAACAGTATTTGATTGTTCAATTAAAACTTCTTTGAATGTTGGTATAGTTGGACATTCCCCAGCAGGATGTCCTGACAACGCACAAATTTCACATATTTGGTCAGTAGAAGTAACAATAGCTACTTGCTTAATTTTTTTCATTTCCAAAGCCTCTAGTTTTCGAGATAGATTAGTCATTTTAGCTTTTAAATCATCATCGTCTTTCAAAATATATTTTCCTCTTTCAGATGTAGATGGCTTATTTTCTACAATGTTTGAAGAAGTCGAGTCCCACATCTGGGAACTCTCAAAAATAGTATCAAAAAATTGAAATGATTCTTCAGGGTTTTTATTCATAAACTCTCCTTGGGCCATCATTTCAACAAATTGTCTCATTGCAGATGGAAGTGCATCATAAAAGAAATCAACTAAAATCCAGTTTTCAAATGCATGATGTGGACAAGTTTGGAGAAGATCTTTAAATCTTTCCCAACATTGATAAAAAGTTTCTTTTTCTTTGACAGTAAAATTCATGATTTGGCATCTTAATGCATTAGTACGATGCACAGGAAAAAACTTTTTAAAAAACTCAGTTTGTAAAGCTTGCCAATTTGTGATCGAATTTTCTCTTAATGAGTTAAGCCATAGTTTAGCTTTATCCTTTAACGAGAAAGGAAAAAGTTTCAATTTAACCATTTCAGAATTATCTTACAAAGTTCCACAGACTTCTTCAAATTCTTTCATATGAACATAAGGATTTTCATCTTCTAAACCATGAAATTGTGGTAGTAGTTGTATAGGTTAATATTAATATTTGCAACGTCTACTGGAAAAGCAAAACATGACGGGACATTAGTTCTTGTAGGATGTAGATATTCTCTTAACGGTCGGACATTTTGAATTACTTCCTGTTCTCTCTCTTCTTATTGTCTAGGTACGTTTTGAGCCATACTTAAGTCAAAGGATTCTGGTGTAGATGTAGATGATGATGAAGATGATGTATGAGTTGACTGATTTACAGAACCTAAGGATGAATGAACAGACATAGACTATTAAAAACAAGGAAACAAACCATAAACATATAATACAAATAAACAAATATTTTTTTATTTTTATTTATTTATTTTATTTTATTTATTTTTTTTCAAATTACTATAACTCTCCGGAAACGGTGCCAAAAACTTGATTCGCACTTTTTAGCGATCTGAATTATATTATATTATACACCCAAGTATAAGTGGTCAAATTGTAGTTTTCTCGGTTTTAAGTCCAAGTATCGACCCCATAGAGAGTTTAGTAATTCTTGTTAAAAAAAAATAAAAAGTTAAAACAGTAAAATAGTTGTTTGAAGTAGTGTGATATTTGATAGCTTGTGATGTGAGCTTAGATTGATAACTATTTTATTTAACTAAAAGCAATGCAGAAATAAAGTGCAGAGATAATAAAGTGTGTAAATAAAACAGATTAATGATAGAAATATGAAAGATACCCTTCAGCTTAAAGATACCATATGCTTTATATTGGTTAAATTATGGAAATGCTACCTCACAACAATTAATTCCCATGTTACTAGAAAGTTAACTGATAGGTCTGATGTATATAAACCATAACACAGCTGCTTCTTAGGCTACATTGGTGGTAATATATTATAACACAACTGTTTCTTAGGCTACACCGGTTATATCTATGTCAACTGATTAACCCAAGCAAACCAGAAGGACAAGTCATTCATGAGAAATACTTGAGTTATTCATTTGATCTCATGATTGCAAGTGCATATATATAAATCATAACACAGCTGCTTCTTAGGCTACACTAAGTATAGATGTGCCAGTTAAACATCCTCAACGTTCCGGTGGAAGCAAAGCCATATCGATAAGAACATCGTGGTTGTTAGACTGTCATAATAGATATATATAATAATAATCAACCCTAATAACACAGAAGGACAAGCCATTCATGAGTATCATTTAGGTTTGTACCACACATCAGTCAACTTCCTCAGCATTTCGGTGGAAGCAAAGCCATACCGATAGAAACGCCGTGGTTGTTTAACCGGCGGGTCTTATGATATACTGATGATATAATCCAAGGCACAGCACCGGAATTATACACATCACTATATCACACATTAAGCATATAATACATATATAAATAAACGTATAAATAAAACATCAGCATTTCCATAATCTAGCCAATATGATACATATGTTCTCCTCGCATTGGAGCGTATAAACGACTATTCACGCTCCATTGCTACAGACAAGCAAGGAGTGCGGGCAGTTGTCATTACAACTAAAATTAAAGTAAAAACTTCTTTCACAAGGAATAACTGAAACACAACCACCTTTTACTATCACTTAAGACAAAAAAAATGGCAGCAGTTCAATTATCCAAATAGAAAGTTACAAAAAATAAAATACAGAGTTTGGACTGAAATATAACACAGACCGGATCGTGTTGCTAATTCTCTTTCTCTTTTTCTCTTTTCTTTCTTTCTTTTTCTCTCTTCTCTCTTTGGATTTCTCTCAGTTGTCTAGCCTCATTTTGAAGTGAAGAAGGTGCCTATTTATAGTCGTTTATGAAGCATGAGGTGGAAGAAGTCAGGATAATCATCAAGGGTGACCGTCCGGACGCCATCACCACTATACGGACAGTGGTGCTTTGTTGGAATTTGTAACTTGCATGCATGCTGACTCTTCATTTGATTTAATTATACTTTAGCCTTTGTATTTTCAAGCTTCCCTACTTGGCACCTTGTATTCTGTAGTAATTTTCCATTAGACTTGTAATTTTGGATATAAACTGTTAAAAATACTAATTACTGTACAAACCCTAATTCATACTAATTACTGATTTTTTGTTGTTTTATTTTATTAATTTGATTTATTTGACTACTCTAATTTACACACTAACTAGGGTTAATCAAACCACTACCTTGAATCCTTAGTTTGTAGGAAGAACTTGAGCTTTGATCTTGAATCTACCCTTAAATCTCTTGTTTTTCCCTTCCTTTCTTCCTTTCTAATGCTCTGTAGGGTTCCAAGAGGTTTGGGGTGAGAGTGGAGTGAAAGAAATGAGGGAAATTGGGATGAAAATGGGGTTTAAAACACCTCAGCCCCGAAATTCACTGTTCACAGTCTGTTTTGGTTTTCTCCAAAATTATGATTTTACCACTAAGAATCTCCAATTTGATCCATATGACTACCCTAAGGTTTTTCGACGTTCCAGATTCATTTTTAATGTTATTTTAATATAAAAACATCTATGTTTATGATTTATCTCAAAACCAAAGTCAAAGTACACCCGAAACACTAAAATTTCTATTTTACCCATCTGAACCGGCTATTAATGAAGTTTTGCGTTGTTTGCAAATAAAAGGCGATAAAGAGTTCTTCTTAAAGTTTTTTAAACTTATTTGAAGCCTAAATGTACTCATTATTCTTATATTTTGGTTTAGGATGCAAATTGAAGCGTTAAATGCAAAACGAAGCTAATTGGACTATTTTGACATCGTTTCGTTATCTGGGCATAACTCTCTCATCCGAGCTTTGATTGAGATGATTCAAGATGTTAAGAAATGATAAGAAAGAGCTCTAAAACTTTTATGTTTTGAGTTTTGAGAGATATTAACTGCATCAAGGTCTAAATCAGGCTTGAAGTTGCAGCCAGTGCACTGTTCAAGCTAATTGGGCTGTTTTGACATCACTTTGTTATCTGTGCATAACTCTCTCATACGAGCTCCAATTGAGATGATTCAATGTGCTATGAAATGCTAAGAAAGAGCTCTACAACTTTCAGTTTTAAGTTGTGAGAGATAGTGACTGCATCAAGGTCAAAATCGCGCTTGAAGTTGCAGCCAGTGCATTGTTCATGTGCACTGTTCACATCTTGTTTCATTCCTTTTCCATTTCCAATCCATTCCTAAGACAACCAAATCCATTCCAAACCTCTCCAACACATATTTATAAACCAAACCTATTTAATACAATTTCTAGGACCTAAAATTTCATATTTTCACTTATTAAAACTAAATTTCAACTTTTATTTTCACTAACATTTTAAATCTCTACCTTTTCAATCTACCAAATTCAAACACACCTCACTACACATATCCACATTTTTACCACAATTATTTACTATATATCTATATACATATATAAAAGAAAATACGGAGTGTTACAGTAAAAAATGAAGTTAACCGTGTCACTGGTAATATTGATCAAGATAGTTCTAACCCTGAAACAGTATGATCACAATTTTTGGAAGAATAGTACATACTTGGAAATATTTGTAAAAAAATAATTTAGTAAAGATTTATAAATATTTGTAAATAAAGGTGTATAATTATTTGTAAATAACTATAAATTAATTAGGAAACACAGTAAATATGAAATAATAAATAAAATAAATAAAAACCCACCAATTTCTGTGACAACAAAAAGAGTGGTTAGCAAAGTTTAGTAGAATATAAAAAAAAATTATTTAATATATTGCAGGAATTTAAAGAGACAAATTGCAAGAAATCAGAAAATTGTCAGTACATTACACAAAGCAAAGAAAAAACTGAAAAGCAACACCATCCGGATGGTGGGCTAGGCGTTTGGACGGTAGTGCTTTATTTATCTACAGCCCCATGCAACTAACGGATCATTTCTGCACTCCAAGAACATCAAAACTTCGGCCAGCCGAGAATTCCAAAAGAAAAAGCTCTCAAATTTGTTATACTCAGTCATTTTTTGTAAACCCCACCTTTTTGTGCTTATATATGTATGTAGGTTTAAGTAGCAGTTATTATTTCCTTTAAAATGTTAATATGAACAAATTCGAGGAAATAGTAGTTAAAATCTAGTTTAGCTTGCAAATATATGAAATCGTAGTAATAGAACTGGTAACCAACTAGGTTTGATGTACAAAAGCATGTTGAATAAGCTTGGGATGGAATTGAAAGGGTTTGGAATGGGTTTGAAATGAAAAATAGAGGAAATAGACAAATTTGGACAAGACCTACCGGTAGTACGCTGTCCAGTGGATCCGAACTACCGGTTGTCAACAGGTAGTAAATGTCCAGTAGATCCGAACTACCGGTAGTCAACAGGTAGTAAGTGGCTAGTAGATTCGAACTATTGGTAGATCAACAGGTAGTAAGTTGCCAGTGGATTCGAACTACCAGTAGCTCAATACAAACTACTGATACATCGTTAAAAAAATTGGAATTTTCTGTTTTAAAATCCCATTTTCACTCCATTTGCTCCCATTCTTTCACACCACTTTCCCCCCACACCTCTTAGAACCCTAATAGAAAGACTTAGAGAGGAAGAGAGAAAGGGAAAACAAGAGTTTTTAGGGTGATTCAAGATCAAATCTTCTTGTCCTTCACACCAAAGCCAAGGAGAAAGGTAGGGGTTTTCTTCCTATTCTCTTACATTGAGGCTAGGGCTTAATTATATGTATTCTTTGGACTTTAAATCTTATACATATGTTATGAAATCATCTTTCCTTGGTCTTTTTCAATTATTAGCGTGTTTTAAACAAAGTTGGGGTTGAATACCCATGAAATCTCACTTTCTTGATATAAAACCCTAGTTTTCAAAAGAGATTGACTTTCTTCTTGATTCTTCCTTTGTTCTTGACTTTGAAACTTTAGTGATTGCTGTTGAGTAATAAAATGATGTTGTGATGATCTCTTGCCTATTTTCCTTATGTTGTTCTCTTGTATTACAAATAATGAAATTGGGAATTTATGGAATTGTTTGTTATTTGAGGAAATTGTTGGTATTGTATCTTTTGTGTGGTTGTTGGATAAACATGGGCTATTATTGATCGAGTATCTTGGAGTGTGTAGACGCCTTCTTACTCCGTGTGGGTTTGAACTTTTCCTACCACTCGTAGTGGGGGTTAGTGCCTTGCGAGGACTAAACCATTATCGCTCATGGGGTTTCGTGGAAAAAGGGGTTAGTATACTACTCTTTGGTTGGATACGTCACTGCCATGGTGTTGGCATACGCCCTTCCTAAAGGTTGGATATCCTTGCGAGGATTTGTGTGGGTTGTACGTGGGGCAGGATATTTTTTGATTGTATTCATGTCAAATCTTACTTCAGACCAGAGATACGAGTACAGTGGTGGGTTATTATTCATTGTACCAGAAATAGTTTCTACAAGAATTTTGGGAAATATGAGATTCCGCAAAAACTTGGGAGAAACGATTTATGGTGGAATGGATTATTAGTCATATATTGGTTTCACTTATGCATTAAATTATTGTTGTTACTTAAACTTGAGATATGTTTAAATGTCCCTGTTTTTTTTCAAAAATTAATATATGATATTTGCGAAATGAGACCGACTTGTTTTACGTGTTTTCTAAACCTTGTTCGAGTTTGGGAGGAATATTGCTATAGAGCTTAGTGCTCATCCCCTACAAACTACGTTTTTCAGATTATGGTCTAGAGGAAGAGCTCGGGGTTGAGGAGCCGACACATTGGGAAGCTCTACTAGACGGTCTCATGGATCCCGAGGTGGATGTGTTGAGTTATACTCTCCTATAAATCCTAGGTGCTAGACTAGAAAATTTCTTTTGAGAATATGTAAAGACTAATCTTGTGTTATTCCGCTGCAAGTTTAAATGTGATTCTTTTGGGATGTAATTATCATAGTCGATCACATTCTTTTGGGATGTAATGGCCATGGTTGGCTTATTCTTTTGGGATAATATTGTAAATGTTATATTGGATGAATAAAATTTCTTTAATGATGAAATTATTTAGTTGCTCTCATGATGTGAATGGTTTATAGATTGTAATGCCGTCCAAGTTGAGTTTTGGGGCGTTACATTTTTCTTCAAATTTGTTCCAATTATTATCTTACCCATTGCATTTTGAAGGTATCTACTGATTGGAATCAAAAGAAACGGAGCATTTACGAAGAAATCAAGAAACAAATAGATTCAAGATGAAGAACAAGAGGATCTTTGAGTTGGGCACAAAGAGATCAACCCAAGCAACCTCAAGCACCTCCACAACAACCAAGCAACCTCAAGCACCTCCACAACAACCAAGACCAGGAAATATATTCGACGAGGTGATATTTGAGAATTCTAAACAACAAGCTTGGTATGTAACACTCCGCTTTTTATTTTATATATATGCATATAGATATATATTAAATAATTGTTGTAAAAATGGGGATAGGTGTAGCGATGGGTGTTTGAATTTGGTAGATTGGAAATGGAAAAAAGGATGAAATAGTAAATAGTGCACGTGAACTGTGCACTGGCTGCAACTTCAAGCCCAATTTAGACCTTGATGCAGTCAATATCTCTTAAAACTCAAAACATGAAAGTTGTAGAGTTCTTTCTTAGCTTTCCATAGCATCTTGAATCATCTCAATCGGAGCTCGGATGAGAGAGTTATGCCCCGATAACGAAGTAATACCGAAGCAGCCCATGAACAGTAAAGAAAAAAAATCAGGATTTCTGTGTTTAAAAACACAAATTTCAGCCTTTACTCTCATTTCTCTCATTCCACTCTCAACCCACTTCTCTTAGGACTCTAGAGGAAGAGAGAAGGATAAAACACAAGATCAAGAGGAGATCTATACTTCAAAGAAGATCAAATCTTCATCTTCTTCACACTAAACCTAGGTTTTTTAAGAACATTGAGGTAGGGTTTTCTTTCATCCTTGTCCATTGATGTTAGGGTTATTATACATGTAGAATTTGGCTCTTAATAGTATTTATTTGTTATGGGTTCCTTGTTCCTTGGTATGTTTACAAACATTCCCATGATTTGAACAAAATGATGGTTGGAAATCCATCAAACTCTAGTTTTTGGGGGAAATATGAATTTTTCTCTATACCTTCACATCATCTTAATTTCGAAAATTCTAGAACTTTGTGTTGGGTAGTAAAATGATTCTATTGATGATCTCATGCTTATTTCCTTTAAACTTGTCTCTTGTTACATGATTTGCGAAATGGGTATATTTTCTTAAATTGTTCTATTATGTATCTTGCTTGTGAAAATTTGGGGAAACATCATGGAATTTGCTTGTATATGAGGTTGAGTATATTTTTGGTATGTCACTCTTGTATATGGTGTTGTGAGGGACTTGGATTACCTTCGAAAACTACCGTAGAACATTAGAGGTTAGTCTATCCCAATGGGGGGTGAGATGGTTGCCTAATGCTCATAGTGAATCACTGTGGTGACAGTGACCACTATTGTTCACGGATACCGGGGAAAAGGGTTAGTATACTAGACACCTTGGAAGGATCTCGTCAAGGCCGTATGAGATGGTACATGCCCTTCCTAAATTGGTCTGTGATTGTTAGTGGAAATGGGTGAACGAGGTAGAATCGTCGGGTAGATTCATGAGAAGCGACAACCTACTTGAGTGGTACCAAATAGAAATTTTTGTTCATTGTACCAAATATTATTTTTCCAAGAGTTTCGGGTAGTATGGGATGCCGCGATACCTTTTGAAAATGGTGTATGGTGGAGTGGATTATGTTGGAAATTGTTTGTCAATTAAACGTGGTTTTATTCTCGTTCAAGTCCTTATTATTGTACAAACTTGAGATCTCCATTAAAATGTCCTTACTTTACTTTAAAATTCATTTATATGTATGTGCGAAACGTGACCTACCTGTTTTACTTGATTTCAAAACCTTGAATGGGTTTGGAAGGATCCTCCTACAAAGCCTTGTGCTCACCCCCCTACTTCCCCACCTTTCAGATTTTGCCTTTGACGAGGAGCTGGGAGTCGAGGGGCCGACATATTTGGAGACTCCGATAGAAGGGAGCGTGGATCCCAAGGTGGATGCTTAGAACGACCCCCCTTTCTTTTGTTATAGACTTGGATATTCTTTTGGGAGAATTGTATAGCCTAGTTTTTATTTTATAAATTCCGCTGTGTATTATAGTACTTTTGTGGGAATGTAAAGGCCATAACTTGGCCTATTCTTTTGGGATAACATGTAAATTGGATGGATTGATTTTATGGTAGTTAAATGGACCCGGTGTGGTCATTACAGTACAATTGCACAGGTTGTGTTTTGGGTAGAGCTCCCCGAACAGAGGAGACTCTGCCCAAATTTTCTTAAAATATGAATGGTGGATGAATGAAACTTTCGTCGTGATGGATTTACTTAATTCTCTCATGCGGTGAATGGTTTTTAGAATGTAATGTCATCCAAGGGGGTTTTTGGGGCGTTACAAATTTGGTATCAGAGCCCAGGCTTTAGGTCTTACATGGGAGTTGTAGGTTATGGATTACCACTCGGGAAGTAGGATTAAGTTGAAGGAAATTGTTGGTCTAATTTTATATGAACCTTATGCTATAGATTAAAGTGATATTTAGGATGTCTTGTACATCAATGAAACTAAATTGTGAATTGATATGCAGGATGGACGGTGAACGGGTACGTGGACGTGGACCTGGGCGTGGTCGTGGGCGTGGTGGTCAAGCAAATCCACCACCTCCACTACCTCTCGACGCCATACAGGGTATTTACCAATGTTTAAGGGAACTCACCACCCTAGTGCAACAACCAGGTGGGAACAACCACCACAACGGTGGAGTTCGTGCTTTAGTCCAAGTACCGGGCAACGACGATGAGAACCGAAGGATGGTGGCTCTTCGAGAATTTCTACGGCAACACCCACCCACCTTCCAAGGGAGCTCCAATCCCTTAGATGAGGATAGATGGATCCGCCGGGTGAAAAAAATTTGTGATGGTATGGGGATCGCCGGGGACCTTCGGGTTGGCTTAGCTACCTATTTGTTGGAAGGGGAGGCCGATTACTTGTGGGAGTCAGTGAAGAAAAGGAGGGACACTAATACGCTCACTTGGGAGGAGTTTGAGCAAAGCTTCAACGACAAGTATTTTCCAGAGTCTGTCAGAGATAAGATGAGTGCAGACTTTCTAGCCTTGCGGCAGGGCAGTATGACCGTGGCTGAGTATGAGAGGAGGTTCGATGAGCTATCCCGTTATGCTTCAGAGTTCATATCCACTGAGGATAGGAGAGCCAAGCGCTTCGAGTAGGGTTTGAGACTGACCATCAAAGAGAAGCTTGTGGCACTCAGAATCCGGGACTACAGAGATTTGGTTGACAGAGCGGCATTGGTGGAGAGAGACATTGATGACTCTCAGAGGAGACAGAGCTATGCTAAAGGAGGCCCGATCCGTACAGGTGCCAGTAGCAGTGGAGCACCGAGGGCGTTACCATATCGTCGCCCCGATCAAGCGGTGGGGCAGAGACCTCTTACAATCCGAGGAGAGGGGCATGCCCCGACTAGACCAAGCACTGACCCTCGTCAATGCTTTGCTTGTGGAGGTGTAGGGCACTTTCGAAACAACTGTCCGTCACTTCCACCCAAGACCAATCAATCAGCCGGGCCATCAAATGCAAATAGGCCCCCTCCACCACCGAGACCATTAAGAGCTCAAGCCCCCGGTGATGCCAATCCGGGGAGGGTATTTGCCTTAATCCAACCGGAGGAGGATGTCTCTAATGCCGTTGTGGAAGGTATCATTCTTCTCTACAATTCTTGGGCCCGAATCTTATTCGATCCTGGTGCTACTCATTCTTTTATACGTACTGCATATGCTATGAATTTGGGATTGGGTTTCGAGAAGTTAGAACATGCTTTGACTGTTGACTTGCCTACGGGAGAACAGTTAGGTACTAGCCGAGTCTGCAAGGGTTGTGTGCTTCGTATTGGAGAGCACGAATTGATTGTGGATTTGATTGCTTTAGAGATAAAGGGGTTTGACGTACGCCTTTAGTTACATACTGTAACCATCCTTTAGTTACAAGAATTTGACGTACGCCTATGTTCTCAAAATCTTCGTAAATAACCGGCCTTTCAGAAATAATAGTTTTAGTCAGAAAATTAGCACTGTACCAGGCCTGTTGTTCAAAATTCTCAAACATCACCTCGTTGAAGATATTTTCTGGTCCTAGTTGTTGTGGAGGTGCTTGAGGTTGCTCGGGTTGATCTCTTTGTGCCCAACTTGAGGATCCTCTCGTTCTTCATTTCGAATCCATTTTTTCTTGATTTCTTTGCAAATGCTCCATTTTAGTTGATTTCAATCGGTAGTTACCTTCAAAATATGATGGGTAAGAGAATAATCAGAACAAATTTGACAAAAAATAGTTGAAAATTGAAGATTTGAGAGAGATTGCTTTGAGAGTTTCGACTATGTTTTGAGAGTTTCGGCTATGTTCGAGTTTTGAGTTGATGGAGTGCAAAAATGATCCGTTGTTTGCATGGTGTTGTATATAAATAAAGCACTACCATCCGGACACCTGGGCCACCGTCCAGACGGTGCTATGTTTCAGTTTTTTGGACTTTCAACTGTATTTTGCTATTTTGATTTTCTGATTTTCTGCACTTTGTTCTTTCAAATTCCTGCAGTACACAAAATTAAATAATTTTATATTCTACAAAACTTTGCAAACCACTCTTTTTCTTGTCACAAAAATTGGTAGGTTTTTATTTATTTTATTTGTTATTTCATATTTACTAAGTTTCCTAATTAATTTATAGTTATTTACATTTATTTACAAGTATATCATGATCATACTAATTTAGAGTCGGAACTGTCTAGATCAATATTTTCAGTGACACGGTTTACTTCATTTCGTACGTTTTTAATAACATTGGGGTAGAATAGGATGGCGTCTCAGGATAGTCCTTACTCTGCCCATACGTAATCCACCGGAGACGATGTAACGCTCGACCTGAAATTGATTCCACACACTGATTATATTTCCTTAAATGTTGTAAATGACCACATTTTACACAACCACCGAGACGATCCGCTCGTCAATTTTTTGGAAATGTACTTTTTTCGCATAAAGGTCTTGATTGACTTTCAAAAATTTCTAAATTTCTGACTCTTCTGGCTTTTTTCATGATCAATGCATGGATATCTTTTGGAAGAAGACGTAGTATAATTAAACTTAACCAAAATAATTTTTCATCCATTGTACACATAAAATATATATTTTTTAATGAATCTCTATCCGGTTCTTTAACGTCTGTCAGTCACAAAGACAAAATTAATATTGATATTAAAACAAAATAAATACTTTAAATATAAATACTAAAGTTGCCTCCTTACCTCCCCAACTTAATTTAAACATTATCTGAAATGTAACAACAGTGATAGTTAATATTGATAGAAAAACTCGACAATCTTTCGTCATTTCACCGATTGGGATATATGATTGTACTCAGGAGATACTCTTTCTAATAAATTGCAATTCATTAGTAATTTTATTGAGACTTAATCAATAATTTACTTTTCAGAGCATATAAACAGGATCAAAAAGTTGTACAACAGTTATTTCTTGAATAAATCCATCATAATATGGTTTAAGTCTTTGACCATTGACTTTAAAGATATTTCCAGTTAATGAATTTTCAATTTCAATTGCTACATAGTTAAAAACTTGTTTGACAATGTAGGGACCTGTCCATCTTGATCTTAATTTTTCAGGAAATAAACGAAGTTTTGCATTATATAATAGCATTTTTTGAGATGGTTCAAAAGATTTTTGCATGATATTTTTATCATGAAAAATTTTTGTTCTTAATTTAGCAATTTTTGTATTTTCATAAGCTTCATTTCTTAATTCCTCTAATTCACTTATTTGAAGTTTACAAGCTATTCCAGCTTTGTCTATATCAATATTTATTATTTTGATTGCCCAATAAGCTCGATGTTCTAATTCTACAGGCAAGTGACATGGATTTCCATATACTAATTGATAAGGAGACATTCCTAGAATAGTTTTATATGCAGTACGGTAAGCCCAAAGTGCATCAGTCAACCTTAAGGACCAATCTTTATGATCTGGATATACTGTTTTTTCTAAAATATATTTTATCTCCCTATTAGCTAACTCAGCTTGACCATTTGTTTGTGGATGGTATGAAGTGGATATTTTTTACGAAATTAAATATTTTTTCATAAGATTTTCAAAACTTTTATTACAAAAATGTAATTCATCATCACTTATAATGGTCTGAGAAATTCCAAACCTGGACAAAATATTTTCTATCAAAACGTTGATCACTATTCTGTGATCATTATTTCTATATGAAATTGCCTCTATCCATTTACAAACATAGTCGACTGCAACCAAAATATACAGATATCCAAAAGATGGGGGAAATGGACCCATAAAATCGATGCCTCAACAATCAAAAATTTCAATAGTTAAAATTGGGTTCAAAGGCATCACATTTTTTTATGAATTATTTCCTATTCTTTGACATATGTCACAATTTAAACAAAAGATATAAACATCTTTGAAAAGAGTTGGCCAATAAAATTCACACTGTAAAATTTTAGCAACAGTTTTCCTTAAAGAAAAATGACCTCCACAAGCTTCGAAGTGACAAAACTGAATTACCTAACATATTTCATGATTAGGTATATAACGCCTTATAATTTGATCTTTACCATATTTAAACACATAAGGATCTTCCCATAAAAAAGTTACGTACCTCACTTATAAATTTATTTCTATCAAACCAGTTATAATTAGAGGTAATAGTACCAGTAGCTAGATAATTAGCTATATCTGCATACTATGGTAATTCTATTACTGCTAACAGTTGTTCATCTGAAAAAGTTTCTCTAATTGGTGTTGGTTCTTCGTTTATTTCATAATTTAGTCTTGACAAGTGATCAGCTACCACATTCTCTACTCCTTTTTTATCTTTGATGATTAAATCAAATTCGTGTAGTAATAATATCCAACATAAGAGATGTGGTTTAACATCTTTCTTAGTAAGTAAGTATTTTAAAGCTGCATGATCAGTAAATACAACAATTGATGATCCAACCATATATGAACAAAATTTATCTAATGCAAATATAACATAAAGTTTTTTCTCTTTTATTTGCCCTAGTACAGCTCCTGTCGCATAATAACTTGCATCACACCTTATTTCAAAAGGTAACGACCAGTCAGGAGGTTGCATGATAGGTGCAAAAATAAGAATATTTTTTAATTTATCAAAAGCTACTTGACATGCTTCATTCCATTCAAAGAGTATATCTTGACATAACAAATTACATATAGGCTTGGCTATTAAACTAAAATTGTTTATAAATCTTCTGTAAAATCCTACATGACCTAGAAATGAACGAATATCGTTTACTATTTTTGGTGAAGACAGATTAGCTATCAAATCAATTTAATTCCTTTTTTAGATACTATATGACCTAAAACAATGCCTTGTGTAACCATGAAATGAAATTTTTTCCAATTTAAAACAAGGTTTGTTTCTTCACATAGAATAAGCATTTTTTTCAAGATTTTCTAGACATATATGAAATGAATCCCCATATACTGAAAAATTATTCATAAAAACTTCTAAATATCGTTCTACCATATCACTGAATATACTTAACATACATCGTTGAAAGGTAGATGGCGCATTATATAGTCCAAAAGGCATTCTTTTATATGCAAAAGTGCCAAAAGGACATGTAAATGTAGTTTTTTCTTGATAATCTATGACAATTTCAATCTGCTTATAACCAGAACATCCATTTAGAAAACAATAATATGCATGACCAGCTATTCTTTCTAAGACTTGGTCAAGAAAAGGTAATGAAAAGTGATCTTTTTGGTGAGTGAATTTAGCTTCCGATAGTCAATACATACATGCCAGCTTGTGACTATACGCATTGGGACTAATTCATTTCCTTATTTTGTAATATAGTAACACCAGATTTCTTTGGGACTACTTGTGTAGGACTAACCCATTTACTATTAGATACTGGATAGATAATATTTTCATCTAATAGTTTCAGTACTTCATTGTGAACTACCTCTTTCAAGTGTGGATTTAATTTTCTTTGCATTTGACAAGATAATTTAGCATTTTCTTCTAAATATGTACAATGAGTACACAACAGTGGGCTTATACCTTTTATATCAGCTATTGTCCATCCAAGAACACTTTGATGATTTTTTAATACTCTTGTTAATTCTTTTTCTTGTCTTTCAGATAATTTTGATGATATGATTACGGGATGAATTTCATTTTTTTTTCTAGAAAAACATATTTCAGATTAATTGGAAGTGGTTTAAATCTGGTTTAAAGATCTTGACATTGGATTCTATAGATTTAGGCAACAGATTTTCATATTCTAGATTTCCTAGATTTTTGGATTCATTTTCAGATATAGATTTTATTATGTTTTAATCTTTTTTCAGAAAAACCTTTTCAAAAATGGGTTAATGTTTCAACACAATTCATTTCATGTACTTCATCTTATTCTCTAGGTTGTTTAGCACTATTAAAAACATTTAATTCTAAGTTTATATTTTCAAATGAAAGTTTCATGATTCCATTTCTACAATTAATCAAAGCATTTGATGTAGCTAGGGATGGTCAACCTAGAATCAAAGGTATATATGCAGATTCATAATAAATTGGTTTGGTGTCTATAACAATAAAATCTGCTAGAAAATAGAATTGATCAACTTGGACAAGAACATCTTCCACAATTCCTCGACGAATTTTTATTGATCGGTCTGCTAATTGTAATATGCTTTATTTGGTACATTTGTTCTTCTCTTTATTGTGCAAAGATCTTTTAAAAGCTTAGCATAAGCTGGAACTCGTTTTATTGCATCCAACAAAGGAATGTTGATCTGGACTTGTTTGAACAATTCAAAAATTTCAGATTAATCTTTTTAAGATGAAAGTTTCTTGATCCTTTGAGAAAAAGGTAAGGAATAGGACATGGTTGATTTTTTTCATTTTGTATTTCTAATTGCTTTTTGACCATAGATTCAGATTCAAGTGGTTCATTAACAGGAATTTTCTTCCGTATTTTCTTTTAAATTTTAGGTTTAATAGTTTTGTTAATTATTTTACCACTTCTTAGTGTTGTTATTGCTTGTACTTGACTTGGAGAGGCTTCCAATGTCACATCATTAGTTTTATTCTGACTTTGTGAAGGTTTAGGTTGAGATCAAAACTTTTCTTTCTCTGGCATACTGAGAGACTGAGTCAACTTAGCTAGATGACTTTTAATATCTTCAATACTTTGAGAAATTTGAGCTTTAAAATCATTAAAAGCTTGAGTTGTTTGAGTGTTAAAATTCATTTGACTTTGAATAAATTGATTCATAGTATCTTCCAGAGTTCTTCTTTGTGGGGGTTGATATGGCTGATAACTTTGTTGATTTTGTGGTTGTGATGGACCTTGTGTTTGATTTGTAGGTTGTGTATTTCTCCAACTAAAATTCGGATGATTTCTCCATCCTGGGTTGTAAGTTTCAGAATATGGATTCAGATAAGGCTTATTATTATAAGTTGGAATAGCATTAGATTGTTCAATTAACACTTTTTTTAAATGCAGGTATAGTTGGACACTCTACTGCAGGATGTTCTGACAACGCACAAATTTCACAAATTTGATCAGTAGTTGAGACAACAGATACTTGCTTAATTTTTTTCATCTCTAAAACTTTTAGTTTTCGAGATAAACTTGTAATTTTCGCTCTTAAATCATCATCATCTTTTAACATATATTTTCCTCTTTCGGATGTAGATGACTTAGTATCTATTATGTTTGAATATTATGTTTGAAGAAGCTGAGTCCCACATCTTGGAACTCTCAGAAATAGTATCAAAAAATTGAAATGCTTCTTTAGGATTTTTACTCATAAATTCCCCCAGTGCCATGATTTCAACAAATTGTCGCATTGCAGGTAGAAGAGCATCATAGAAAAAACCAACTAAGGTCCAATTTTCAAATGCATGATATGGACAGGCTTAAAGAAGATCTTTAAATCTTTCCCAACATTGATAAAAAGTTTCACCTACTTTTATAGAAAATATCATTATTTGACGTCTTAATGTATTGGTAAGATGTACAGGAAAAAACATTTTACAGAACTCAGCTTGTAAAGCTTGCCAGTTTGTGATTGAATTGGCTCTTAAAGAGCTAAGCCACTGTTTTGCTTTATCTTTTAAAGAAAAAAAAAATAGTTTTAGTCAAACCATTTCAGAATTATCTTGCAATGTTCCACAGACTTCTTCAAATTCTTTTATATGAACTTAAGAGTTTTCAGTTTCTAGACCATGGAACTGTGGTAATAATTGTATTGTTCCGGACTTAATATTAAGATTTGGAGCATCTGCTAGAAAAGCAAAACATGATGGGACATTAGTTCTTTTACGGTGTATGATTCACACTTTTTCGTGATTGGATTAATATTATACACCCAAGTATAAGTGGTCGAATTTTAGTTTTCTCATTTTTAAGTCCAAGCATCGATTCCACGAAGAGTTTTAATAATTTGGAAACAAAATAAAATAGTCAAGTTGCTAATTTAAATAGGACAACATGTGATAGCTTGTGTTGCGAGCTTAGATTGATAACTAGTCTAAGAAATGTAAATGTGTAGATAGATTAAGACAATAATAAAAAATATCCTTTAGTTTAAGGATTCTATATGCGTTATACTGGTTAAATACTGAAAATGCTACCGTACCAAGATTAACTCTCATTTTATTGGCAAGTCAACTAGTTGGTTTGATGTATATAAACCATAGCACAACCACTTCTTAGGCTAACTGGGGGTAATAAATCATAACACAGCTGCTTCTTAGGCTAACTGTAACGCCCCAAAAAACCCTTGGGTGACATTACATTCTAAAAACCATTCACACCATGAGAGCATTACGTAAATTCATCACAACGAAAGTTCATTCATCAACCATTCATATTTTAACAAAATTTGGGCAGAGTCTCCTTTGTACGGGGAGCTTTACCCAAAACACAACCTGTACAATTATATTACAATTGACCACACCGGGTCCACATATGCATAACTATTGACCACATCGGGTCTATTTATCCATCATAAAATAAACCTTCATTCATCATATGTCATATCCACAATGCCATCCCAAAAGAATAGGCCAAGTATGACAAATATATTCCCAAAAGAATTAAATTACACTTGCAGTGAAATAACAAAATACTAGACTTTACATGATTTCAAAATAAACTCTCTAGTCTAGTACAAAAGAAATATAACTCTAGGCATCCAGTTCAGGATCCCCGTTCCCCTCTAGGGGAGCTTCCCCATGCACTGGTTCATCTACTTGTAACTCCTCCTCATAGACGAAATCTAAAAAGATATTATCTGTAGGGGATGAGCACTAAGCTCTGTAGCAACATTCCTTCCATACTCATACAAGGTTTAGAAAACAAGTAAAACAGTTCGGTCTTATTTTCCAAAATATCATATAACATTTGAAGTAAAACCGTGACATTTGAAACAGATCTCAAGTTTAAACATTCGCAATAATTTAAATGAACAGTAAACCCAAGTCACAATGAGCAACCATAACCATTTCCAACAACTTCTTGTAGAGTCCCATACCTCCACAAGCTCTTGTGGGAAATGCAATAGTAACACCATACTACAAAAAGGAACGCTTATTCCACCATCGATTATTATATTTCCTTTGGCAGGTGGCATACTTAAAAGTAAACTCCACCCCCTTCAAGTCTTTGTTTCCCATAACCGCATACTTACAAGTAACCACGGTCGTTAGATGTCCTTTTAGGTAGGTAGCATACTTACAAGTAACCTCCACCCCTCCTCAAGTATCCAACACATAGCCGCATACTTAGAAGTAACCTTGGTCCATAAATATCCTCTTTTGGTAGGTAGCATACTTACAAGTAACCTCTACCCCCCTTGAAGTCTCCCACACATAACCGCATACTTACAAGTAACCTCGGTTCATAAATATCCTCTTTTGGTAGGTAGCATACTTACAAGTAACCTCTACCCCCTTCAAGTATTCCACACTTAACCGCATACTTACGAGTAACCTCGGTTCATAATTATCCTCTTTGCATACCAACAATCACATACAAGATAAAATCCACACATTGCCCTCAAAAAGCAACCATTATCAAAATCCCCAAATTTTATCATGCGACAATCCAAATAACCAATTAAGAAAAATACAAGAGATCACCACCACATCATTTTCATTACTCACACAAAGCACTAAAGTTCTCAAAACCAAGCTTGAGCAAATGTAGAAAGAGAATTCCATATTTCCCCAAAAACTAGGGTTTTAAAGCTATAAAAGAAGTTTCATGGGTAATCAATCCTAACTTTGTTTAAGACATGCCATAATTGCAAGAAAACCAAGAAACAAGGAATTCCTAGCAAATACATACAAGTATGAATCAAAACATATATATATTTTAGCCTTAGTCTCAATGGACAAGCATGGAAGAAATAACCCCTACCTTGAATCAAAGTTTCAAACCACAAACCCAAGCTCTAATGACCTCCTTTCTCCCTTTCCTCATTTCCTCTATCTTCCCCAAGGGTGCTAAGGGGTTTGGGGGTGAGAGATGTGAGAAAAAATGGAAGGAAATGGGCTGGTTTCTGTGTTTTAAACACAGCAGTCCGCGACAATCACTGTTCATGGGCTAAATTTTGAGTTTTTTTCCAAAATTACAGTTTTACCACTAGAAATCTCCAATTTGATCCATACGACTACCCTAAGGTTTTTCGACGTTCCGGATTCATTTTTAATGTTATTTTAACCTAAAAACATTGCTTTTTATGATTTATTTCAAAACTAAAATAAATTCACACTTGGAACATTAAAATTTCTATTTTATTCCTTCGAACTACTATAGGTGATATCCTTACGATTTTAATATATATATATGGTTTATTCTTAAGTCATTACATATAGAAGAATCACTAAACAAGTACATTAATATATTAATGTAAACATATGGGGTTTTACACCTTCAAGGTCTAATAAGAAAGCACAACCCTTTACTATCCAAGGAGCACCATAGTGCAGATTTTTGGTCAACTTCATAGAATAAACTGATTTGACTCAGGTATTTCTAGGAGGTGTAACCTATATGGTTGGAAAGATATACGAGTTAGGGTTCTAACAAAAATAACGGTGCACAATTCGGACTTTCCAATAAAGAGTTATGATGAAATTAGCGAAAGGTAGTCTGCCGGACAGATTTTTGGACAGTGTAGACACTACTTCGTAATATGGACATAACTCCTTCCTCCTAGTTCCGATTGAGATGATTCAAGGTGATATGGAATTCTAAGAGAGAGATCTACAAATTTCATGATTTAAGTTTTGAGAGATATGGACTGCATCAAGGTCGAAATCGAGCTTGATGTTACAGCCAGTGCACTGTTCATCCCTTTTTCATTCTACCAAATTCAAACACACATCACTACACATATCCCCATTTTTACAACAATTATTTACTATATATCTATATACATATATAAAAGAAAATGCGGGGTGTTACACTAATTGGGGGTAATAAATCATAACACAGCTGCTTATTAGGCTAATTGGTTATATCCATGTCAATTGATTAACCCAAGCAAACCAGAAGGACATGTCATTCATTAGGAGTACTTGAGTTATTTACTTGATTTCATGATTATAAGTGTGTACATATTAAACCATGACGCAACCACGTCTTAGGTTAACTAGCGGTATTATAGCATAACACATCAACTTCTTAGGAAAGCTGGTTATAAACTTACTAATTGACTAATTCAAGTAAATCATAAGGACAAGTCATTCATGAGGAATACTTGAATTACCCAATAGGTCATCTGTGATATATATATATACCAATTAAACATCCTTAGTATTCTAGTAGAGGAGAAGCCATACCGATAGGAACACCGTAGATCTTTAACCGACGGGTCTTATGATGCATTGATGACATAATTCAAGGCACAATACCGAAATTACGCACATCACTGTATTACGCATTAAGCATATAATACATAGATATATAAATATATAAAACATCAGTATTTCCATAATTTAACCAATATTGTACATATGTTTACCTCTCACTAGAGGATATGCGGAACTACTCACGCCCCATTGTTACAGACAAGCAAGGAGTGTGGGCAATTTTCATTACAACTGAAATTAAAAGATAGTATTTAAAATGTCTTTCACAAGGAAAACTGAAACACAACCACCTTTATTATCAGTTAAGACAAAAAAGTGGCGGTAGTTCAATTATCCTAGTAGAAAGATATAACAAAAATGTAGAAGTACAGAGTTTGGACTAAAGTGTATCACGGACCGGATCGTGTTGCACTTCTCTTTTTCTTTTTTTTTTCTTTTCTCTTTCTCTTATCTTTTTCTCTCTTGGATTTCTCTCTGAAGCTTCTTGGTTCCGGTCTTCTCAAGTCTGAAGAGGAGATGCCTATTTATAGAGGAAGAGGAAGCCTGAGGTGAAGCCTTGATGCTAAGCCGCCAAAGACCACCATCCAGACGGTTGGGCCTCCGACCGACGGAACTCTGCGAATCGGCGGAAGAAAGCTTGAAAAATTTATTTTTTTCCTCTTTGCTCTTGGGTCTGATCCAGCCGGCCAAATGAAGAGAAAACATTTGATTTTTCAGATATTTGCCCACTTTTATACTTTTTAAAGACTTGACCCTCGTCGCGCTAAGTGTCCTCTTTTGTCCGGGTTCGTTTTCGCCCCGAAACGATTAAATTTCGTACCGATTTAAGCTCAAAATATTTTATATGAAATTTATTTAAAATATTTTTCAACTTTCAAATTTTTATAAAAATTTGGTTTTTGGGGCCCACCGGACGCTTGTCGCCTTGAAAAACGTAAAAAAACTCGACTATCCCAGAATTTGACAAAAATTGATAGGGTAGCTCGGTTTCGCGATGTGAATCCAACGGTGAAATCCGTTGCTTCATCCGAGCTCTAGAAAAATATTGATTTTTAATCTCGCATAATAGTGGTAAATTACCATTTTACCCTTTATCGGAAAAAGTTCAAATTTTTCACGGGTTTAACAAGATTTCTCGATTTTAGTTCTTTTACTTCTCCTAAGTTCTACGTGGTCACTAGTCTCAGTTAGGTCATTTTCCTTTGAACCTACTATTGGTACTTCCATCACTTCTTTAGATTTCTTTAATTTTGGTATAGTATGGAACCTATTTTCATAGAATTCTACATCTCTTGATTCTATAATAGTATTAATTTTGATTGATTCATTGGTTTCTACTACTATGAATCTATAGGTTTTACTATGTTGTGCATACCCCAAGAAAATAAACTCTATTCTTTTATTCCTAAGTTTCTTTCTTTTAGGTTCTGACAATCTTACAATAGCTCTACAACTCCAAACTTTTAAGTAACTTATATTAGGTTTATTTCTCTTCCAATATTCATAGGGTGTGATCTTTGTGTCATTTATGGGAACCTTATTTAATATATGATAGGTTGTTAACATGGCATCCCTCCAAAACCCGTTGCCTAAACCCAAATAAAAAAGCATAGCATTAACCATTTCAGTTAGTGTCCTATGTTTTTTACTACACCATTTTGTTGTGGGGTATATGGTGTTGTGATTTCATGTACTATTCCTACATCTTCAAAAAATTGAGGAAAGTGATATTCACCACCTCTATCAGACCTTAGGCACTTAATCTTTGTGTTACATATATTTTCTATTTCAATTCTTATAAATTTAAAATTTTTCTAACACATCATCTTTAGAATTCAAAAGTTATTTATAGCAAAATTTTGAGTAATCATCTATGAATGTCACAAAATATTTATTGCCACCTCTAGTAGGTGTGCCATGCAAATCACAAACATCACTATATATTAAATCTAACAAAAATGAAGTTTGTTCAAACTTTAGGGAATGTTTTTCTAGTGATCTTAGTTTGCATGCAAATTTTACACTTATCAAGCATGTCATTTTCATACTTAGGAATTAAATTTAATTTAACTGTGTCATCCCATTTTTTTAGTGTTAACATGCGCTAATATACCATGCTACAAAGAAAGACAAACAACAAAAGTTAATGAGTTTTATTGATATTGAGTAAACATCAAGAAATAAACATTTTATTGATACTGAGTTTAAACATTCCCTCATTCAAATAGCCTTTGCTTACAAAAGCTCCACCTTTGCACAAAACAAACTAATCTGCCTCAAATACAAGTTTGAAACCATGTTTGTTGAGCACACTTCTAGAAACCAAATTTTTTCTAACTTCTGTCACATGGTAGAAATTGGTAAGAGTAATAATGTCTACAAACATGCCTTGTTGCACCCGAATCTACCCACTAAGAACCATCTTATTCGAGGAGACTAACCTCAGATATGACTGATACAAACTTCTCCTTTGAGTTCATCGATCTATGCTTCTTTTCGTAGAAGCTATAGTTGTAACGCCCCAAAATCAGGGGTCCTTAATTTAACAAAATTTGAGTAGAGTCTCCTTTGTACGGGGAGCTTTACCCAAAACACAAACTATGCAATTATACTACATTGACCACACTGGGTCCATGTATGAATGAATATTGACCACACCAGGTGCATTTATCCATCAAATAATAAAATTTAATTCACCATATGTAATATCCACAATATCATCCCAAAAGAATAGGTCAAGTTATGACAATTACATTCCAAAAGAATTACACTCAAACTTAGCAGCGGAATAAACAAAATACTAGACTGTACATGATTGTAAATAAATTCCCTAGTCTAACACAAAAATAAATTAAAACTCTAGATGTCCACCTCGGGATCTAGGTTCCCCTCGGGTGGAACCTCCCAATTTCCCGGCTCGTCAACTCTGGGAACTTCCTCTAGCACAAAGTCTGAAAAAAAAATATTTATTGGTAGGAGATGAGCACTAAGCTCTGTAGGAAAATCTTCTCAAACTCTAACAAGGTTTGGAAAACTTAAAAAAAAATGGTCGGTCTCATTTCACAAATAGCATACGTAAATTTTGAAAGAAAACATGATATTTTCAAAAGATCTCAAGTTTATATATTAACAATAATTAAGTACAAGAGTAAAGTCAATCCCACCATAAATAACCATTTCAAAGAGTAATCATTCCAACAACAATTTCCAAGATAATCATATCCAAAAGATAACACAATAAACAATAACCACAATGTATCTCAAATCTGATGTAAGATAATCGCATAAATAAACACATAGAGAATATCCTGGCCCACACACACAATTTCTCGCAAGGATATCAACTTCGGGAAGGGCGCTTACCGATGCATTGTCCCATACCAATGCACCGGCAATAACAAATCTGACCCAGGCATAGTATACTAATCCTCTGACATGGCACCTGTGAGCTAATAGTAGTTTGGTCCTCGCAAGGCACCAACCCCAGTACGAGTGGTAGAAAAAGTTCAAACCCACACGGAGTAAAAACCACACACATCTATCCACTCTACGATCCCTGGTCAATGGCCACCCATGGTCATCCAAACACCTCCATGAAATACAATCACCAATAATTTCTCAAATACACTCAATTCCATAAATCCCCAATTTTTTACATCCAAATCCACATTTATTTCACAATGGACCAATGTAAGAAAATTTAACAAGAGATCATCATAAATACCATTGTGTTGTTCAATACAAAACATTAAAGTTTTGAAATCAAGAATAAAGGAGAAATCAAGAGAAAAACCCACTTCTCTTGAAATCTAGGGTTTTGAATATGAGAAAAGAACTTTAATGGTTACCCAACCATCCCATTGTTTAAAACATGCTAACATTTGTAAAAACATCAAGAATCCATGATTTCATAGCATATTAATATGATGTAGAGTCAAAGAAAACATATATGTATAACCCTAGCCTCAATGTAAGAGAATGGAAGAAAACCCCTACCTGAATCAAAATTCCAAGTAATAACCCAAGCTCTAGTGACCTCCTTTTTCCCTTTTCTTCCTTCCTTAATTTTCCTCTAAGGTTCCAAGATGTGTGGGGTGAGAGTGGAGTGAAAAGAATGGGAGTAAATGGGATGAAAATGGGTTTTTAAACACAGCAACCCCGATTTTTACTATTCATAGGCTGATTTGGTTTTCTCCTAAATTATGGTTTTCTCCAACATTATGGCTTTGCCACTAAGAATCTTCAATTTGATCCATATGACTACCCTAAGGTTTTTCGACGTTCCGGATTCATTTTTAATGTTATTTTAACCTAAAAATATTTATTTTTATGAGTTATCTCAAAACTAAAATAAATTTACACTCGAAACACAAAAATTACTATTTTATTCCTCTGAATCGCTATACGTTCTAAAAGGCTATTCCAAATTTTTCGGATATCACAGGTTCAATGATAATATTATTTGGACCTAAAAAAATTTATATTTTTACTTAGTTACCCTTATAAACCTTAAACACCTCCAAAATTAAATTTCACCATTAATTTGCCTCCCTAGTATTTATTCATACTATTGAAATCTATAGGGTTTATGCATACCTCATCACCTATATTAGCATTTCAAAAATAATTACTTGCTATATAAAGATAAGAGTGTGAGGGTTTACAACAGTCCTTCTTGAAATGTCATGAATTATTACAAAAAAAAATAATAATAAGTGTCTTTCTTCTTTTTGTTACTATTAGAATTACGGTCATTGTTTTTCCTCTTTGGACTGTTCCATCCAAAATAAGTTTTTTTATTCTCCTTTCCTTCCTCCACCAAAAGAATCTTTGTAGCAAGTTTCTCTTGCTCCTCACTTTTCTCTTGAGACCTTGACACATCCTCAAGCCTGAGGTGTGTTGCCAATTCATTGAGAGATAAGTCATCTTTCTTATGCTTTTGATTTTTTCTAAAATTTTTCCATGTTGAAGGAAGTTTTCAATAATAGCAAAAACTTCAACAAACTCATTCATATTCATATTGTTTTGTTTAAATTGATTTAGAATACATTGAATCTCATGAAATTGATCTAGCATAGATTTACCTTCTACCATTTTAAAGTTAAGAAACTAACCGGTAAGGAACTTCTTGCTTATAGCATCCTCTTGCAAATATTTTGCTTCCAATTTGTCCCATAACACCTTAGCATATTCCACTCCTTGATAGAGATCAAATAGAGAGTCGGACATTGCATTTAGAAAGTGTCCTTTGCAGAGATAGTGTGACACCCCAAAATCCAGGGGTTCGTTGATTACCCATCAATCCGCAGAATGTCCGTGGATACCGAGTAATTCGATAACTCAACATCGTGCCCCATTTACCCGAGTCCATCCTTTATTAAAAATTTGGGCAGAGTCTCCTTTGTAAGGGGAACTCTACTCAAAACATAACCTGTGCATTATATAATAACAAAACCCATCCGAGGTCTAATATTCAACAATGACCACACCGAGTCCATTTATAAGTAAACATTGGCCACACCGGGTCCATTTATCCATACTCATACAAACATGTAAGACTATATGAAAACGGTCCATATAGACTCTATTACAATTCTTTTACACATTACATGCCAAAATTTAATTATAAGTCTAATTTTACAACAAAATGGATTGGAAGCCACAAGTCGGCTTTTCTTCCTCCTTAAGTGCCCGAGTGAGTGTCGTCCCTCGACGTATGACCCGTACCTGAAATGTTTCCCATATAAGGTGAGCCAACGCCCAGTAGAGTATATCTTACAAGGGCTACTCCCCACCTAAGTGCACATGCAATGTTCACATTTGACAGTTCATATTCACATCAACATTCCAAGTAAGAATATGCAACTCTATATTGGAATTCATCATGCCATGAAATGAAATGAGATGGAACTCACTCATGCAACTTTAACTCGAGTCCTCACCGACTCCCACAACACAATGCAACACATATGTGTAAAACAACGTCTTTGATGACACACATCCAAAGATCGTTTTGAAATTAACCATATGTCATAAAACCATTTCATTCTTGGATGTTTCTCATCAAATGAATAATTTATATATCAAAATCATATGCCTTTATTGGGTATCGGATTCAGGAATCGTACCTCCCGCTCTGTACGCCGTTACACCTTTCTGGAATTTCACTGCTGGTAAGTGTATGAACCAATTGGCCGGGTTTTTCCCTCGAGGGAATGTCTAGCCCTACTTGACCCGACACAAGTTTTCTTATGCATGTAACCGTGCGACCCAGTAGGACATTCAATCCCACTTTTCTAAGCCCACCCTTCAATCACCAAGAATGATGCTTGAATGAACCATGCCCAAATCACACACACACACACACACCCATACTCATGTCTAAGCCCATGAATGAGATGCCTCTATGCACTACTCTACAATGTTCAATATGCTATGAATGACATATGAACAATCTCAACATATCTATGGTAAGTTATGTTCTAAACATATAGATGCCAAATTTGTCACAATGTCAATATAACACACGCATGCATATACATTGACACTTTTTCATAAAATAATTCCAAGCATGTTATCACTATCTTAATGTCAATAACACACTTAATCACAAAGGCAAATTATAACACACAACAGCCCATGTACTAGCCCGCATAACAACCACAAAAATCAGCCCAAATAATCCGTAAAGTGGCCTAAAAATAGTCCTTAAAGTGACCTAAAAATAGCCCACAAAGTGACCTAAAAATAGTCCACAAAGTGGCCTATATGCAATCCGCAAAGTGGCCTAAAAATAGTCCGCATTAGGGTCCAAAAAAAATCCACATTTGGGCACAAAATCATTCCACCTTTGGGCACCAAAAAACAACCTACTTTTTCATCCAAAAAAAAAAAACAATTTCAGCCCAAAAATAGGCCTAAAACAGCCCCTTAAACAAGCATAAAACAGCCCCATGATTTCAACCCAAAAGAGGTCATATAACAGCCCCTAAAACAGTCTATAAACGACCATATATCAGTCCAAAATACATCCATGTTTTAGTCAACAAAACAGCCCCTTAAGGTAGGAGTAAAACCAAGTAGGAAGAACCCTACCTCAATAGAAGTGTAGAGACTTCTATTCCACCAAAACAAGCCCCAAAACTTTGATCCTCCAAGACTTTGTCTTTGAATCTTTGGTGAAAGTCTTCGTTTTTGGTACCCACGTGTAGCCCTCGCCGCGTAGATCAACTTTAGTTCTTGGTCTGACGGATTCCGACCAACGAATCTTGAGAAATTGTCAGAAGAAAACTTGAAAAACACACTTTCTCTCTTTCTCTCTTCTCACGCTTGAACCAGCCGGCCTCTTGGGGAATAAAATTTGATTTTTTCAGATATTATGCCCTTTTATACTTTTAAAGACTTGGCCCTCGTCGCGCCAATTGTCCTTCTTTGTTCGGGTTCGTTTTTCGCTCTGAGACGATTAAATTTCACACTGGTTTAAGTTCAAAATATTTTATATGAACTTTATTTAAAATATTTTTCAAATTTCAAATTTTTTTATAAAAATTCATTTTTGGGGGTCACCGGACACTCTTCACCTCGAAAAACGTGAAAACTCGACTATCTCAGAATTTGACAAAATTTGTCTGGGTAACTAGATTTCACGAGACGAATCCAACGGTGAGTTCTGTTTCACCATCTAAGGTCTAGAAAAATACTAATTTTCAAACCGCATTATAATGGAAAATTACCATTTTACCCTTTTTTTCAGAAAAAGTTCAAATTTTTCCCGGGTTTCACAGATAGTCATCTTGCTCCCACTTCACCTGATTCATGCCTTTTTGAGTATCTTCCTCGCAGCCTCCTATATCAAAACTTCTCCACTTTTTCCACTCCATTTTTCCCTTGGAGAGAACTATATTGCTCTAAGCTTCACCTAGAAATATCCATCAACATCTATTGTTCTACGGATTTCAGTGTGGTCTACACATAGGCAATCTTCAATGTAGTAAGTAAGCATTGCAATTTTCTTTGCTAATGAAGGAAATTCCCACCATCAAATCGATCCAACTTGATGAAACTTTCTGTCATGAGATCAAGTGATTTTGTAGACAAAGAATCCATGAATAAATACTTTTTTTAGATTGTTGAAATATATATCATTCTCACTTTGTCACTCCATTGAAAACTTGATCATAGAAACTACATTGCAACAATTAATATTGCTTCAAGTTGTGTACGAGAACACTTTCCTAAAAATAATGGTTGCCTCCACTAGTTTTTTAGAAATATGTACACTAGAAATTCTGAAAATCTGTTCTCAAGATGTAATGAAGCTTCTCAAAACTTCTTGTGTATTGCACTTACGAAGATAGTACCCAAATACCTTAAGAAAATAAATTAACCAACTTTTTGTATTTTAACTCTGCAAAAAATAGAATACTAGATTGAATATAAAAGAATATATGCATGTGAATTTGGGAGAATAGAGAGAAGTAGAATGAGAAAGCAATTCTTGTAAGAAGTAAGAATTATTCAATGGTATGCTTTTGGGAGTGCAACATATCACCGATAGATAGACTCACTAGTGATTTTTCATAAATGGTGAAACCATATGTAATGGTGTCTTTTGGTTCAAAGGGTATCAATTGTGACTCTATAAAAAGGTACAACTATTTTAATTGGTGTCTTTTAACCAAATGTGTTAATGGTGGTTTTATAAAAGGATGTAACCATTTGGATTGGTATCTTTAGCCAAAAGACACTAACTTTGAATTAGTAGCCTTTCATGTCATTTTTACTTCACACCTTTCCAATTTCTCCCAAAAGTCACAAAGATCTTTTCAAAAATAACCACACAGAAAAGCTTTTATTTTGAAAATGTAAAATCCGGTAAATTTAAACTTTTGTAAACAAGGGTAAAACGGTAATTTTGCCGCTATAGTATGGGTTGAGAACCTGAATTTTTTTAGATCTCAGATGGTGAAATGGATTTCACAATTGGGTTCATCTCACAAAATTTAGATACCACGTCAAATTTCATCAAATTCTGAGACAGTCGAATTTTTCGCATTTTGCGAAGCAGTAGAGTCTCGGGTGACCCAAAAATGGAAGTTTTAATAAAATTTCGAAAGTTGGGAAATAATTAAAGGCAAATTAAAATAAAATTAATTTAAACTTGAACCAGGATAAAATTTAATCGTTTTGGGATGAAAACGGACCCGAAAATAAAAGGGTCGTGTGGCGCATTGTGGGCCTAGTATTCTAAAGTATAAATAGGGGGAAAAATCAGATTTTTCCCCCATTCTTCAGCTATTCACCCGATAGAAAAGAGAAGAGAAGAGAAGAGAGGAAAAAATCAAGGGTAAAATCATAATTTTGCTACGAATTTTTGGAAAGTTCGATTTTGATACTCATTGCATAGCATGGGGTGAAGGTAGATAGCCGAAGCTAGAAAAGCTTAGTGTAAATACACATTGGCATGACATGTGTGGTGGAGCCGGGAAGGGCTCAGGTAAATTGCATGAATGAGCATCATCTCATCTCATGGCATGGTATGTTAGATTTCAATCTTGACTTGCATAAGTGTTGATTGGAATGGATTTTGGTTGTGTTTTGTTGCATAATACATTGCATATACACTTAGGTTGGGAAGTAGCCCTTGTAAGAAATACTCTACTGGGCATTGGCTCACCCTATAAGGGAACACATTTCAGGTGTGGGATTCGTACCAGTGGACGACTCATATTCGGGACCTCAAAGATGAAGAAAAGCCAGAATGTGGCTTTTGTTATGAAGTTTTGTAAAACTTTTGGTTTAATTCCATTTTGACATGTAAATCGTATGGATTGAGTTGTGATAGACTTGTTTGAATGATGTATATTGTAGAAAATACATTTATACATGTTTGGGACGAATTTTGAAGGGTTTTGAGTGGATTGGAAATGAAAAACTAAAGAGGCATAAAATTCTGGGCAAAACCTTCCGAAAGGTTAATGAAGACTTTTGGTCCAGCAGAACAAAACCTTCCAGAAGGTTGAAGAAAACCTTCTGAAAGGTTAGTGTAAATTGAATTCTAGTAGACAAAATCTTCTGAAAGGTCTATAAAACCTTTCGGAAGAACTTTTTCAGTGAGTAAAACCTTCTAGAAGGTCTATGCAAAACCTTCCGAAAGGTTTTCCAAAAATCTGAAATTTTAAGAATACATTGTCATGCTTTTGGGCTATGTGTTCTTTGGTTTCAATGACTCAAATGGACCTTAAATGAGATATAGTGGAGTATGTTGAACCTCAATGGGATTAAATGAATTGAAGGAAACATGGATCCACGCATCGGTTGTAATCCCGGTTACAGGGATGTGATAGATGTGATGTCGGGTTATGTGACAATCACGGGTATTTTTGCGGGTTGACTGGAGATCAACGGGACCCCGGTTTTAGGGGCATCACAGAAAATGCTTTGACAATATTAAGTGAGCAAAGTGAACTCTACTTTTTTGCATGTGGGTAGTGATTGTCATAAATGAATGGAGAGATGATAGTTATTGTGTTAAAAGGATGGATTGTTATCAATTTTTTGGGGGTCCACTTAGCTTTTTCTTATTAGTGATAATGCTGACATGATATTACTGTTGCATATAATATTTTCTCATCTACCATCACTCAGGCCCTCCCTTCACTTCGTCCACTCTCCACCACCATCCCCACCCCTAAAATCGAAATACCCTTGGTCCCCTCTATCTCTGCCACCATGATCTCTTTCTCATAGATTGCCACTACACCCAATAACTATCCCCACCGACTCCCCTACCTAGTTGCACCTCATGCTAACCCCTTTCCGCAGCCGCAAAACCCTTCTACACTTGTTAAAAAATCTCCAACCTTTCTCTCATTTCTTCATCCAACACAAAAAACCCTCATCTTAAGATAAAAAATTAGCACACATATTTACAGATTTGAAAAATAAAAAAATGGAGATTGTTGTGGTGGTGACTAGTAGTTGTTGGATTTGACTTGGTTGTGGCTTTTTGTCCCTTGTGTTGATGAAATTTATTATTTAACTAAAATGGAATTTCGTAAATGTTAGGGGGTGGTTATGTAATAAAACTAAATATCATGGAGTGTGGATGAGATTTACATTTTTGGTTTTTCAGAAAATTGAGGGGTCAGTCCTATTTAGGAGTAAATATTGAATACAATGGTAATATCATATCACCATTGATGACATGGTATCACCAACCAATAATAAAACTATAAATGGGTAAGTTGAACCCCACTTGGGCTTGCATGACAGAAGAGTGCAGAATTATTTGTTTACATAGTAGGTTAGTTATTAATTTTTGTGGGGCCCATTTGTTTATTTGTTTTAATATTATTGGTAGGTGATATCACTTTGCCATATGGTATCATCATTGTAATGAATATTTTCTCCCTATTTAGGAGACTTTTAAGGCTTTCAGAACAAGGTTAAAATATATTTATCTTTACAACTTACACTTGTGCAACAAATTTGTTTTTTTTTGCTTATTACTTAAATACCATCACTATCTAAGTCTAATGTTGGTTTTCAAACTAGTTTAGGAACCTAATTCCATAACATATGTGATTTTGATGAAAAATTTACATCCTATAACTGATTTTCAAAAAATTTGAATTTCAAACTCAGATCTACAATCATTATTACTCTTATCTTACAATTACTCTTCTTTTTTCATAAAGTAATTTCTTGATTTTGAAGTTTTTGTTTTTCCATTAGATTTCCAAGTTGTTGTTCTTTATGGAGCTATATTTCGTACTTCCTGATTCGTAATCACATAAACGATGTAAGTGATCTAAAAAATTCGTATTTTTTGTTTCATATCGCATTGAGTTTTTTTCAGGTTGTGCACTTCAATTCTACGTTCAGATTTCAAACAAGATGCTTCATATATATTTTTTTACAACATGGATGTTGATTTTGTTATTTTGTTTCATTATCCTATTGTTTTTGCATGTGTATGTGTGACGCCCCAAAAAAAAATGGGGGTCCCGTTGACCACCCATCAACCAGCGAAAATACTCGTGATTGTTGTCCACTCCGGCATCACGTCAATAATATCCCTTTGTCCGGGTTTATAACTAACACATGGATCGTGTTTTCTTTAATCATTTAATCCCATCGAGGTTCAATGTACCCCAATGTATCTCATTTAAGGTCCATTTGTGTCCTTGGAACCAAAGAACACATAGCCCAAAAGTATGGCAATGCATTCTTAAAATTTCAGATTTTTGGAAAACTTTCTGGAAGATTCCCTCAACCTTCCGGAAAATCGAGCATACTGGAACCTTACCTTTAAGAAAGATGTGTCGACCTTCCGGAAGATGTATTAAACCTTCCGGAAGAAGTTATACACTAGATTCCCTCATTTTAGAAAAATGTGAAGACCTTCTGGAAGGTTAGAATCGACCTTCCGGAAGGTTTCACCCACTGTTCAACAGTATTTTCTTGTCTTTGTCCAAACCTTCCGGAAGGTTTTGTGGACCTTCCGATAGGTTTTACCTACTGAACATAAAATTTACACTAACCTTCCGTAAGGTTTTGTCCATAATTTCATGCTTTATCAGATTTTTCATTTCCAATTCATCCAAAACCTTTTCAAACTCATTCCAAACATGGATAATGAAATTTTCTACATTATACATGATCCATACAAGTTCTATTACATGCATTTGCATAATTTTTACATGTTAAAACATTGTTCCAACAAAGATTACACAAAATATGCCACAAAAGCCACAAGTCGGCTTTTCTTCATTGTTGAGCCCCAAATGCGAGTCCTCCCCTAGTACGAATCCCGCACCATAAATATTTTCCCGTATAGGGTGAGCCAACGCTGAGTAGAATATTTGTTACAAAGAATTCTTTTCTTCATCGTTGAGGCCCTAATTTCGATGAAAAAATCTGACTATCTCAGAATTCGATGAAATTTGACAAGATAACTAGATTTCACGAGACGAATCCAACGGTGAGGCCCGTTTCGTCATTTGAGATCTAGAAAAATTTAGGTTTTCAACTCGTACTTTAGCAATAATTTACGATTTTTCCCTTTCTCATAAAAATTTTAAATTTTTCAGGATTTTACATTCTTCCCCCCTAAAAAGAATTTTGTCCTCGAAATTCACACACACATAAACACTTAACTACATGCATATGCAACAATCATATTACACTAAATGACTATAACTATGTACCTCCATCCTCAAATAAGAAAGGATAACTGCTATGGATAGTGTTCTCGCGCTTTCATGCCGCATCCTCCACTCCTCGATGCTGCCATAGCACCTTCACTAGCCTCACGATCTTGCCTAGCAAAACTTGATCTCGGCTATCCATGATGCACACTGGTCCCTCCTCGAAGGTCCCATTAGCATCAACAACAAGCTCGCGCCAATCTACCACATGAGTCTGATCCGGTGTGTATTTTCGAAGCCTGGAGATATGAAATACCGCATGAACACCAGATATATTTGGCAGTAACGCCAACCAGTAAGCCACTGCACCCACCCTCTCAAGTACCTCGAAGGGCCCGATATACCTTGGTGACAGTTTTCCCCACTTACCAAACCTGACCACTCCTCTCTTAGGCATCGCCTTTAAGAAAACATAATCACCCACCTCAAACTCTAGAGGTTGCCGTCGTCTGTCAGCGTAGCTTTTCTGTCGGCTTTGAGCCGTGAGAGGACACTTTCGAATCAAGTCCACCTTCTCCGAGGTGTCTCTAATCAACTCTGGACTCGTAGAATTTCTCTCTCCCATCTCCATCCAACAAACCGAAGAACGACATGACCTCTTATATAGTGCCTCGTAGGGTGTCATCTGAATGCTCGCCTGATACCTATTGTTGTAGGTGAACTCCACTAAGGGTAAGTGATCTTCCCAACTACCCCTGAGATCTATGACGCATGCCTACAACATGTCCTCTAATGTCTGGATAGTCCTCTCCGACTGCCCATCCGTCTGGGGATGAAAAGCAGTATTCATCAATTGTGTCCCCATGGCCCGCTGGAAACTCTCCCAAAAGTGAGTCGTACACCTGGGATACCGATCTGATACTATGGACACGGGCACCCCATGCAACCGGACAATATCTCGTATGTACAACTACAGAATTCCTCCAAGGTGAAGGTCATCCGCACAGCCAAAAAGTGTGCCGACTTCGTAAGTCGGTCCACTATCATCCACACCGCGTCATGGCCCTGTGATGTCCGTGGCAAGTGGGTTATAAAGTCCATGGTGATATGCTCCCACTTCCACTCTGCTACTTCCAAAGGCTGGAGCAACCTCACTGGTCTCTGGTGCTCAGCCTTAACCTGCTGATATGTGAGGCATCTACTGACAAAGTGACCAACCTGCCTCTTCATCCCACTTCAATAATACTAGAAACGAAGATCATGGTACATTTTTCTGCCACCTGGATGCATTGCAAATCGGGTGCGGTGGAATTTCCTAAGGATCTCTTCTCTCAGATCCGCTAACAAGGGAATCACAACCCTTCCCCTGTACCGAAGGTTGTCATATGAGTGAATGACTTAACCCTCGACACCGGTACCCGCCTTAACTCGGTCCCTGATGGATAATAACTCAGGGTCTTGCCTTTGGGACTCAATCACCCTGCTCAGTAGGGAAGACGTAGCCACCAAGCTTCCTAAAATGCACTGAGCCTGATCCCTGTAGTGTAGCCCAAACTATCCTACAGTCTTAAGCATCTCCCACTCCCGGAAAACCACACTAGTCAAGACTCCCCTTGACTTCTAACTGAGTGCATCTACCACCACGTTTGCCTTACCGAGATGGTAATGCAAAGTGAAATCATAATCCTCTAGGTACCCATCCACCAGTGTTGCCTCATGTTGAGGTCCCGCTGTGTAAAAATATACTTCAGAATTTTTTGGTCCGAAAATACATTGAACTATTCCCCGTATAAGTAGTGGTGCCAAGTCTTCAAGGTAAAGACAATGGCTACCAACTCCATGTCATGCGTGGGATAATTCCTCTTATGATTCTTTAGTTACCGAGAACCATAAGCCACCACCCTCCCGGACTGCATCAAAACACAACCGAGTCCATCCTTAGAGGCATCACAGTACACTGTGTACCTCTGTCCCCTCTCCAGAACAATTAGAATATGAGCTGAAGTAAGCCTTCTTTTTAACTCCTGGAATGCTTTCTCGCATGAATCATCCTACTGAAACTTAACCTCTTTTCGAGTCAACATAGTCATAGGTGCGGGGAATCGGGAGAAGTCCTCGATGAACCTCCTGTAATATCCTGTCAACCCCAAGAAACTGCGTATCTCAAAAATTGACTTTGGCCTCTCCTAGCTCATAACTGCCTCAACCTTCTTTGGGTTAACCGACACACCCGAAGCCGACACCATGTGTCCTAAGAATTTCACCTCCGTAAGCCAAAATTCACACTTACTGAACTTGGCGTACAACTGATGATCTCTCAAGGTCTGGAGAATAATCCACAAGTGACCCTCATGCTCCTCCTCAGACTTGGAGTAGATCAAGATGTCGTCAACAAAGATGACAACAAACTGATCTAGGTAGGGTTGGAACACCCTATGCATGAGATCCATGAATACCGCTGGAGCATTCGTCAATCCGAAAGGCATGACTATAAACTCGAAATACCCATACTGCACCCGAAACACCGTCTTAGGGATATCAGCCTCCCTGATCCTCAACTGATGGTAGCCCATGCAGAGATCTATCTTGGAGTAGACCCGCGCTCCCCTCAACCGATCAAACAGATTGTCAATCCTTGACAAATGGTACCTATTCTTAATGGTAACCCGATTCAACTGTCGGTAATCTATACACAACCGAAGGGTCTTATTCTTCTTCTTGGCAAACAACACCAAAGCACCCCAAGGTGAAGTGCTTGGTCTAATAAACCCCTTGTCCAACAACTCCTGTAACTGGACCTTGAGTTCTTACAACTCAGCTGGAGCCATTCTATGCAGAATCATAGAAATAGGAGAAGTACCAGGATGTAACTCAATGTTAAAGTCTACATCCCTATGGGGAGGTAATCCCGGTAATTCATCTGAAAAGACGTCCTCATCCTTGCACATAACCCAAGGTAGACCCAACTCCTGTTTCACCTTATCCTCTAAGGTGAGGCTCGCAAGTCAACCCGTCAACTGCCCATGCCATCGAGAATCGTCCACGGATTGGGCCAAAGCTTCATGCTTTTTCCCCTAAAACTTGAAACAAACACCTTTCGGCGTATAAGCAGTTATTCTCTTATGATCACAATCAATGATGACCCGATGTGCCGCCAACCAATCCATTCCAAGGATCACATCAAACTCTGACATGTCTATGACCGTAAGGTCCATGGTGAGTAAGACCCCCGAGATCTCTAGCTCACAATCCTGACATATCTAATCAATGCAACCCTAACCTTAGCTCCTAAGATCAACTTTTACCCTAAACACTCCTATAGGGTTGTGATTTCTAATCTATTTTATCAGCAAAATGTGACAATAATGGTATATGGCATGCTAGAATCAAATGACACATGTGCACATAATCCGAGAATTAAGAAATGTTTCATGGGTCACCGACTGATCTGTCAGCTCAGTCTGAGGTGCGATGGTGTAGACACCCCCCTGGGTCCCTGATGTTTTGGCTTGTGGGTCATGTCCTAGACCTCGACCCATGCCCTGGGATCTCTGCCTCTGAGGACAATTCCGCCTCCTGTGACCCACTTGGTGACAATGGTAACATGGCCTCCGCCCTGCTTGGCTGGGAACCCTAAAGTGTCAACTACTTTGGGATTTTTGCCCTTGGCCTTGACCCATATCCTAGCTTATTTGGCCTAATTGTGGCGTATCCACACGTAAAGTACTAGGGGCTTGGACAGCACCCTGTAATTGGAATAGATCTTCTTGGTTCAAAATGGGACAGGGAGGAACAATGTGTGCTTGTGAGAGTCCCATTGACAACTGGGATTGAGACTTCTCGGAACTCTGTGAGGTTTGCCTCAGGGGACAATTCTTCCTCACATGGCCCGGTTGTCGACAATAGAAACATGTCTTTTGACCTCCTTGAAATGTCCCCTAGAATTTCTTCTCTCATTAGGACAAACGACTTTGAGCTTGGCCTTGCCCTTGCGATCCCTGTGGGCTAGATGTCCTCTACTTTTTCCATGTACGCTAATGGCCCATGAAACTTAAACTCCTTTGGAAGGCTTGAGCCCCTTGCCTCATATTGGCACTTGTCTGTGCTAAGTTAGCAGTCATCGTACCCATAGCCTCTATAACGGCGTGTTGGTTAAAGGTTAGTGGTGATTGGTTATTGCTCCGCCCACCGCCTCAATGTCCCCTTCCTCGATTTTCATCTACACACATGTAAGATAGCAATAGAGCCTCACATAGTATCCCAAGATAGGGATCAAGTATAAACTTTGAAATCTCTCTCCTTGTCTCCCTAGTAGAGTGTATGCCGCCACTAGTAGACATTTATACCTTGAACTATCCCATTCCTTTGTTTTTCGACCCCCAAGATTATGTTTTCTAACCCTAGTGTCTCTTTTCCATATACATTTTACCATGCATATAAGTCACATAACACATATCACATAATCATGTAGCAATTAAAACACATAACATGAAATGCATAATGAATGCAATAGTCTAGACCCAATGCCCAACAAGCCCTAGGTAATTCATATACCTATGCTCTGATACCAGGCTGTGACTGGTATTAGAGTCTAAGTTACACCATGGGCTCTCAACCTCTTTCACCCTTGCAATGGAAGATGATAGACTCATTTCCCACAAGGCCAATATAAAATCTATGACCTAAGCTCTGATACCAAGCTGTGACACACCAAAACTTGAGGTCCCGTTGACCACCCGTCAACCCCGCGAAAATACCCGTGATTGTTGCCCACTCCGGCATCACGTCAATAATATCATTTTGTCCGGGATTATAACTCACACATGGATCGTGTTTTCTTTAATCATTTAATTTCATCGAGGTTCAAAGTACTCCAATGTATCTCATTTAAGGTCCATTTGTGCCATTGGAACCAAAGAACACATAGCCCAAAAGTATGACAATGCATTCTTAAAATTTCAGATTTTTGGAAAACCTTCCGGAAGATTCCCTCAACCTTCTGGAAAATCGAGCATACTGGAACCCTACCTTTAAGAAAGATGTGTCGACCTTCCGGAAGATGAGTTAAACCTTCCGGAAGAAGTTACACACTAGATTCTCTCATTTTAGAAAAATGTGAAGACCTTCCGGAAGGTTAGAATCGACCTTCCGTAAGGTTTCACCCACTGTTCAACAGCTTTTCCTTGTCTTTGTCCAAACCTTCCGAAAGGTTTTGTGGATCTTCCGGTAGGTTTTACCTACTGGACAAAAAATTTACACTAACTTCTGGAAGGTTGTTGTGACCTTCCGGAAGGTTTTGCCTTGAATTTCATGCTTCATCAGATTTTTATTTCCAATTCATCCAAAACTTTTTCAAACTCATTCCAAACATGAATAAATGACATTTTCTACCTTATACATGATCCATACAAGTTCTATTACATGTATTTGCATAATTGTTACATGTTAAAACATTGTTCCAACAAAGATTACACAATATGCCACAAAAGCCATTAGTCGGCTTTTCTTCATCGTTGAGGCCCCAAATGCGAGTCCTCTTCCGGTACAAACCCCGCACCTGAAATATTTCCCCTATAGGGTGAGGCAACGCCTAGTAGAATATTTCCTATAGAGGCTACTCCCTAACCTCAGTGCATATGCAATATTCATATACAACATTCACAATCATATAATCATTCCAATCAAGAATACACATGATTCATGTTGGAATCTACCATGCCATGCCATGAATGAAATTAGATTCACTCATGCACATCAACCCGAGCCCTCACCGGCTCTCACAACACTATGCAATGCAAGTGTAAAACCTTTATCATTGATGAAATACATCCAATGATCATTTTTGAAATACCAACTATATGTTTATAAAACCATTTCATTCATGGATGTTTCTCGTCCAATAAAAACTTTGTATTACAAAATCATGTGTTTTTGTTGGGTATCGAATTTTGAAATCACACTGACTATCTCCGTACGCCATTACACTTTTTGGACTTGCGCCGACGGAGTGTATGAACCAGTAGTCGGGCCTTGCACCCGAGGACGTGTCTAGTCCTTCTTGCTATAATTGACACAAGTTTTCTTTTCTATGCAATTGTGAAACTCTATTGAACCTTGGTCCAACGGTACCGAGCCCACTTGTCATCCACCGAGGATGGTGTTTGACCCAAACCATGCACCCACACCTAAAAAATTTTTGATGTCTCCATTGCATATGCAATGTAATGCACCATTGCTATTTCAATGTCATGCCCACGTGTAATGAATGCCACATGAGCAACTTTAATATATATTTTCATATTTCATAGCCACTCATATCATATGCATATAATAGCCAAATTTCATCTCAATATTAATAAATCAAAGAACATATATCAACATGTTCATATCCATCCATAATCCATAAGCATGTTATTTCATATATGCCAATAACACACTTGATTCACGAAGGCATAATTAAAGCACATAGCATGCCCACACAATATCAAGTTCCATGGAATTACAAAAGTAATTACCACATATCAATTATAAGCTAGGAATCTGTTTTAACCCATTTCATCAATTTCACAACATAGGCAAGTGATACATATTTCTATCAACCTACCTATTACATATAAACAACCTAGGTTGTAAATAAACATAAGTAGGAAGAAACCCTACCTCTTGAAGCGTAAAGAACGATCGTAGGAAGTCCCAAGAACCCGCTTCTAGCCCAAATCCCAAGCTTCCAAAAAAATCTCACACCTTGCTCTTCGGTAAAACCCTTCATTTTTGGTACGTAGGCGTAGCCCTCGACAAGGAGACCGACTTTAACTCTTGGCCCGAGTGGATTTGAGCGACGGAATGCTGTAGATCGTAGAGAGAAGGTGGAGGATCCAAGTTCTTTCCCTCTCTTCTTCTATCGGCTAATAGTTGGACCAAAGAAGATTTTCCCCCTATTTATATTTCTCAATGTTTGGCCCACAACACGCCACACAGCCTTATTTTCCCTGGGCCCACTTTCGCCCTGAAACAATTAAATTTCATCCCAGTTTAAGTTCAAAATATTTTTATTTTTAATTTACCTTAAATAATTTTTAAATTTTAAAATTTTATCAAAAATCTCATTTTTGGGTCACCCGAGATTCGATCGCCTCGTAAAATACAAAAAATTTGACTATCTCAAAATTTGATGAAATTTGACAAGGTAACTAGATTTCGCAAGACAAATCCAACAGTGAGGTTCGTTTCATCATCCGAGATCTAGAAAAATTTAAGTTTTCAACCCATACTTCAACGACAATTTACCGTTTTGCCCTTTCTCATAAAAAGTTTAAATTTTCCTGGGTTTTACAGTATGTGTTATATGCATTTTTCCATTCACATTCTTTATGTGTAATTTATCTATGTTACTATTACATGTTAAGATTTTTTAAGTTAGATTTTTTTTTATTTTTGCTCCTATTTTTTCATATTGCTGATAGAAACCAATGGAGAATACCTTGGTGATTTGATGCAAGTATTGTTCTGGGACTATATTCATTAAAATTTTCATGCATTCGAATTTCGGTAATGTAGTACATAGAATTTGTGACAAATGGAAAGTTGTGAGTTTGGGTCATATTTTTGTCTTATGCAATTCCAAGACATTCAAATTGCGTTTTGCAAAATGATTTGGACATGAAGAATATGTTTTTTCTCATGCATGCTATTCCAATTAGTTATGTTGAATTTACAATAGTTGTACGAGGGAATGAGATGTGCGAATTTGTATATGTTGAAGTGGTGGAAAACATTGGATCAACTAATGATGACTTTGATACCGATGATTATCTTCTTTGTTGTTCTTTTCCCACAAATCTGAACCATCATTTTGTAGTTTTGTCGATGAGTTTCGACACCTTAGCTCGTATTTGTTTCACAACGATCTTTTTGTTATTGCCATTAATCTAGAAAATAGATACATATTAATCATACAGTGACATGACCACCAAACATGTCATTATATCATTGCATATCCATGTAACATTTACATACTAACATCAATATATTAACACACATAATAACATTAAAAAAAATAGTACCAACATATAGCAACACATATAGTGACATCAATATACAATAATTTCGGAACAGAATGTACAAATTCCTTTTCAAAATATATTAACTATAAAACCTAGGAAAAATTAAAAAGTTATTAAAAAGGGTGAAAGAGTAATTAGTCATTATGGTGCAGGTTGAGAACTCGAATTTTTCTAGCACTCGCATGACAAAATAGATCTCACCATTGGATTCGTATCGCAAATCTAGCTACCCATTAGTTTACATTGAATTCTGAGATAGTTAAATTTTTTGCGTTTAATGAGTCGATCAAGCGTCGCGTGAATAAAATAAATGCGATCATATTTTATTTGCGAGACCCGATAAATAATTTAAATTTATTTCAATAAAAATACACTAACATAACATGAGATAAGATTTAATTGATTCGGGATAAAATTGGATCAATCAAAAAAGGGACGTGTGGGGCATTGTAGGTCAAACAATTGAGAATAAAAGGGGGGCAAAAATCAAATTTTTCTCTCCCATTCTTCAACCATTTCCAATAGAGAGAGAGAGAGAGAGAAAGAACAAGAAAAAGAAAAGAGAAACAACCTCCCCTCTTCATCTTCTTTCCTTGATCCGCCAAGATCCAATTATCGGATCGCTTCGGGCCAAGAATTAAAGTACTTCTACGCAATGAGCTACCAAACCATACAGTGATTGTGATTTTCTTCAAAATCTCAAGGACGGGAATTTTGGGATAAAGCTAGGGAAGCTTGGTTTTGGGTCTTTAGGGGTCCTACTATGTGGACATAAGCTACAAGAGGTATGGCTCCTTTTTTTAACTAGATTTATTTCCAACCTAGGGTTTAAATATGAAATGGTAAGGTTTTAGAAATGAAGTCTCATGTATTACACAATCCTAGGATTGTTAGAATATGAAAAATGGGTATAAGAATACGTTAAAACCAATTCTTGTATGATTTGGGTATGATGAAATAGCTTAATATGGATTTCATGAATAATATGTTGTTTGGGGCATGGTATGTGTTTACATAATGTTACCTACTAAGTGTTTGATGAAATGCTTAGGAAATTCAAGTATGTTAATGGGATTGATATTACATGTATCATGCTTGGAAGTGTTTGGGAAATGGATATGTTCATTATATGCCTTATGATGTGATGAGCATGAGATATAAATTACAATTATACAATTTGATTGCATAATGACATGAAATATAATTGTACATTACATTTGCATATGCACGGATAGCATCGCATTCGTGGGTATTTGACATGAGTGTGGGTGTGTATGCATGTTTTGATCAAACACATTCCTTGGTGGGTTCATACGTGGGCTTGAGAAGGTTGGGTTAAGGTTCAACTAAGTTGCATGGGTTGCATTGAAAATATGTGTTGGGTGTAACAAGAAGGGATATATTCTTTCTCAAGTGCAAGGCCTAGTTACTTGATTCACTCACTTGCCTTGTGGCAAAATTCCAGAAAAATGTGTAGGTGTACTCTGAACTTAAGGTGAGATGCCCTTAAATGCCGTGTGTTTGGTAGTCCCTTGGTATGATGTCCATAAATTACCCACCCAAAGAAAACATGGCTTTATAAAATGGTCATTGAATGTCTAACATCAATGGCGGGAGCTTGGAAGGCTAGGATGCATAAGCATGGCATGAGCATGTGTTATGGGAGCTCGTGGAAGGCTCGGGTTTTCATTGTATACTTGAGTTCCATCTCATGAAATGACATGAAGTAGTAGCATTCATTTATGAGATGTATGTATTAGAATGGATGCTTGATGTGATGACTTGCATGTGGCATTTAATATGCATCTGGGTTTGGTAAAAGCTTTCTTTGAAAATACTCTATTGATCGTGGCTCACCCTTAGTGGGTACAACCCGAACCCAAAAGGACAAGTATTTCCATTGGGTTTAGCCCCTTTGTGGGTACAACCCGAACCCAAAAGGATAAGTCTTTCCATTGTGTTTAGCCCCTTAGTGGGTATAACCCTATTGATAAGCTTGAGTGTAGAAACGATGTGGAGTTTATGGTTATACTTGCCTTAATTACTCTGCAGCCAAAGGGAATGATGTCTTTCACTTCAAACCCACAACCCCTTGGTTTTCAGTCACGTTGTCTCCTAAGTGCAGTGTAATGAATTTAAACATATTTGAGGGATAGAGGATTATTTCTATTTATGCCTTTTCAAAGCCCTATCCTCCTTCATTTTATCTTCCAAACATCTTCTCTTTACTTCTCCTTTATGGATGCTCAATGCCGAGAGAACTTTCAAGAGGTGTATGGAGCCTACCTAGGCCAACTTGCTGATCCCCAGCATTATGACGGTGATGAATTTGCTAACCATTAGAGAGCTCTATAGGTTTCATGTTAGGATCCAACTTCAGGTCCCCACACCTGACTCCCCCTCTAACACAGTGTTTCTTACTATGGCCTGCTTCTTTGAGCATGCCTTCAAAGTAGGCCTTCAGTTCCCTTTCTTCCCCTTTGTGAGGATTGTTCTTCATTTCTTCAATCTATGCCATGCCTGCATCTCTATGGAGGGGTGAGGCATTATCGTTGGGGTGATGGATTAGACCATTCTCCAATGATGGTGGAATTTGCTAACCTTTTTTGCTTGGCAGATGATGACCATGGTTTTTGTCATTTTCTTTGAAGGTAGGATATGCTGAAAGTCATCTCTGAGCTTCTCCATCTTTGTCCTTGATGGGAGGAGAGGTTTTTCCTTGTCTCAGGGGAAGGCTAGGAGTTCGACGGGGTTGTAGGATCTAGTCTATGGGTTCCTCGACTTTGGTATCCTCCTAATAATGCTGGTAAACCTTGTTCCTACTTCTTTTAGCAAACACTTTTTTGCTTTGTCATCTTTTTGTAACTCTTGTATGTTATAGATAAGAGGCTTTGTTTGAGTCCAAATGGACGGGCAAGGACTGCCCAAACTACTGAGGGGGGTCCCAGACCTCTTAGGAGTTTAATCACCCTTGAGAGGCTCACATTCTTGGGCCTTGGTCTTCTTTAGAGGATGATGACGCAAAATGTACTATGGAGTGAAGAGTTGTGGCTACTGGCTTAGGGAAGTGAAGCCAAGATCAGGGATCAACCTCAGAAGAGAAGCGAGTGGGGGGTTGATTGATTAGTAAGGAAGAGTTAGGAAGTGTCCTTGCTACTCTTTGTTTTCAAAAAAAATGTAATTTGTACATTGTATGAATCAAAGATTTTTGACTTTGAGTATTGTCTATATTAGTTTTGTTATCCCCTCTAACCTCTGTCTTTTGGATGAATTTTAATTTTGTAAAGGACATTGCTCCTCAAATATTGTCATTTTATCTTATTTTGTTGGGGTATTAACATTTTTGAGTTGAATATTGGTTTGAAAGACCTAACCGTGCTTTTGTTGAGTCAAGTAGACTTAATCCGAGCTAGTTGAGGGCTTGTAATTCTCAATCCGAGTTAGTTGGTGGTTTGTAAGTCCATATGTCACTTCCGTTGAGTCAAAGAGACTCAGTCCAAGCTAATTGGGGACTTGTAAGTCCCAATTATGCTTTTGTTGAGTCAAGTAAACTCAATTTGAGCTAGTTGAGGCCTTCCAAATCCCAATCGTGCTTTTGTTGAGTCAAGGAGACTCAATCCATGCTAGTTGACGGCTTGTAAGTCCCAACTGCTTTTGTTAAGTCAAGTAGACTCAATTCGAGTTAGTTAAGGGCTTGTATGTCTCAATCGTGCTTTTCTTGAGTCAAGGAGACTCAATTCAAAGTTAGTTGGGGACTTGTAAGTCCCAATTGTGCTTATGTTGAGTCAAGGAGACTTAATCCCAACTAGTTAAGGACTTGTAAGTCCTAATCATCCTTATGTTAAATCAAATAAACTTAATTCGAGCTAGTTGAGGGCTTATAAGCCCCAATAGAGATTATGCTGAGTCAATGAGACTTAATTTGAGATAGTTAAGGGCTTATAAGACCCAATCGTGCTTCTGTTAAGTCAAAGCAACTCATTCCGAGCTAGTTGAGGGCTTGTAAGCCTTATTGTTGAGTCAGGTGGACACAATCCGAGCTGGTTGGGACTTGTAAGACGTACTTGCACACTATATTGCTAATGATGTTTTATTCTTGACACTAGTAAAAGTAGGTTTATACTAATATATTTTTTTCAGGTGCTTTGCACTCCAAGGATGTGGTAGTTTTACTCCTTCCGTAGTTGCTAAATGATAAGTCCCTGGCCTCACAATCTTCGTGACTCGGTAGGGCCCCTCCTAGGTTGTTCCCAACTTCCCTTCTTCTGGGCTCTTCATGGATAGCATAACTTTTCTAGGTGCAAGATCATTGAGTTACAACTGCCTGGGTTTTACCCTTACATTATAGAACCTAGAGACTTGTCCATGGTATGAGGCCATTCATATATGGGCTTATTCCCTCTTTTCCTCCAGCCAATCAAGGTTTTTTGCTAGTAAACAATCATTCCCGCTAAGATTCAGCTCTTTGGTCCTATGTATTGACATCCCAATTTCTACTAGAATGAATGATTTTGGGCCGAAGCTAAGGAGAAGAGAATTTCCCCTATTGGCACCCTTATAGTGGTTTGTATGCCCAAAATATGCTTGGAAACTAGTCCACCCAAAGTTCCTTTGATTGCTCAAGTCATGTTTTTATATTGTGAAGCAAGGTTCGATTGGTTACCTTTGCATGTCTATTTGCTTGTGGATGGCCAGGGGAGGAATAATGATTGTGGATTCCCAGCTCGCAGCAGAATTCTCTAAATTTTTTATTATCAAACTTCTTGTCATTGTCACTGATTATAACAATGGTTATTCCAAATCTGTAGATTATTGATTTCCCTACAAAATTCTAAATCTTCTGCTCGGTTATGGTTGCCAATGGTTCTACTTCGACCCATTTGGTGAAGTAATCCACAACGACTACTACGAACTTATTTTGTTCCTTTACCATTTGGAATGGCTCCACAATATCAATGCTTAATTAAGCAAATGGCCAAGAACTCGTGATTGGGGTAAGTTTCTCAGCAAGGAGCCTTGGGACAATTGCAAACTTTTGGCAATTTTCACTTTTTCACACATAGTCCAGGGCATCTTTTCTCATGGTGGGCCAAAAGTACCCTTGTCTAAGGATCTTTTGAGCCAACGAATGTCCTCCGGAATGGTTTCCATATAGATTTTCTCCATGACATAGGAGGACTTGGCTAGGGCTAAACATCTAAGATAAGGAAGAGAGTAATCTGTCTTATAGAGTACTTCGTTTGAGATTACATATCCTGATGCTCTTCTTCGCAACTTTGGAGCTTGTTGGGTCTCTCGAGGTAGTGTTCTGTGCTAAAGGTACACCATAATCTTGTCCATCTAGCTTGGCTCTTGCTGAACTGGATTGACTTTGACGTAGGCCGTGCTCGTTCTGGTAAAAATTCTACTGATATAGTTTTGGTAAGATTACTAGAAAGTATGAAGGCTAGATAGGCCAAGAGAATCTGCATGGGAATTTTGTTATCTTGGTAGCTGAGTAATCGCAAAATGCTTGAAGCACCCAATCTTCTCTATTGCCATTATCAAATAAGAGCTCATTCTTGGGTCTCTAGCTTCATAATCTCCTTGAAGCTGTCTGACCACAAGCTATGAGTCGCTATATACCTCCAGGCTCTTTACCCCCAATGCTTTGGCAAGTTGGAGCCCTATGAGGGCCTCATACTCTACCTTGTTGTTTGAATCTTTGAACTTGAAGCATAGTCCATACTCAATTTTTTCCTTAGTGGGTGAGATAAGAATTAAACCAGCTCCTCCTCCTGCCAAATTAGATCAACGATCCAAGTACATCTACCATTCTTCCATCTACACAGCTGTGTAATCAATTTCTGGTGCTTCCAAAGCAAATTTTGCCAATAGGTCAGCAACCACTTAATCTTTTACTGTCGTTCGAGGAACATACGAGATGTCATATTCTCCTAGCTCGATGGACCATTTTCCCAGGTGTCTTGATATTTTTGGCTTCTATAGGACCTGGCGTAGAGGTATATCTGTGAACAGAATGATTGGGTGGGCATGGAAGTATGGCCTTAACTTCCTGGAGGTAATTACCAACATAAAGATGACCATCTCCATTTTTTGACATCTAGCTTCATTTCCTCTTAATGTTCTACTCACATAGTATACGGGGTGTTACATCTTTTCTCGTTGGCTCATCAAAATTGCACTGGTTGCCTCCTATGTTATAGAGAAGTACAGATATAATTGCTCGCCCTCCTCTGGTCTAACCAAGACTGGTGGCTTGCGGATGTATTTTTTTGAGTGCTTGGAAGGCGTCTTTGCATTTTGGAGTCCACTCAAAGGCTTTTTTAAGGACTTTGAACAACGGGAGACACTTGTCACTAGCTTTGGAGATGAATTTTTTTAGGTCTACAACTCCCCAAGTAAGTACCTGAACTTCTTTGATACTCCATGGGGATCTCATCTCTATAGGTACCTTTATCTTCTATGGGTTGGCCTCTATTCCTCTTTGGGTTACCATGAACCTTAAGAATTTCCCATAGGATACCTTGAAAGAACATTTTGCAGGGTTCATCTTCATATTAAATCTTTTGAGGATGTCAAAGGTTTTCCCCAACTATTCAATGTGCTCTATAGCTTGGAAGCTTTTGACGAGCATGTCGTCGACGTATACTTCCATTGATTGACCAATGAGCTCCTTGAACATGCGGTTGACTAACTGCTGGTAGGTGACCCCTGCGTTTTTTAATCCAAACGGCATGACCTTGTAGCAATAGGTCCCTTCCTCTATTACAAAATAGGTCTTCTTTTGATCTGGCTCATACATTATAATCTGGTTATACCTTGAATATATGTCCATGAAAGACAACAATTTGTAGGTAACGGTGGTGTCGACCAATATATCAATCCTCTGTAATGGGAAGCAATCTTTTGGGCATGTTTTATTCAGATCTTCAGTAGCTTTCTCCAATCTTTTAACCTTGGTGTATTCTTTTTCCGATTGTGATACCTTTGTTCATCCCGCAGTTTGGGAGTTAGGACGTTCTTGCAGCTAATCTACTACAAGATCGTTGGATGCTCTTGTGGTTGCCATGGGATTCTTAATGCTAGAAATCAAATCGTTCCCACAGATGGCACCAACTGTTGATCCCCAAATAAGGGCTCAAAGAGAGATGATAACTTGACAATCATTGACGAGTACCCGCATAGAAGTCGACGACCGGAAGGGCTCTAGTGCTGGACCTCCAATGGCAAAGTCAGTAAAAGATTGATATGGGAGAAAGTATTTAGTTGGGAAAAGGGGATACTTACCTTGGACACAGAACCCTTCTCTCCTTTATATGCCCAAACTTTGTTATCGTTGGAGCTTTGCAGCTGGTTTTCAATTTAGGCGGCAAGGAATGTGGAAACGGGTTCCCCAAATACTCGAAGCTAGTTTGAGCCAAAAAGAGGGGATATGGGTAAGCTACCTAGGGTTGAAGCTTGGTCTTTGCGATGGACCCCACCCTCGTGCCTTATTTGTGACTTATTGGCACGAGTTAGTCATGTGCTTGTCTTTAGCTAAATTTACCTCCATCAGGGTTATTTTAGACAATGTGATAAAAATGTCCTTAACTTCATAACAAGTTTCCAAATGGACTTTGTCCTAAAAGTCTCCTATGGAGGACCAGCCTCCAAAAATCTATTTTTTCTTCTGTCTAAACTCAAATTTCCCTCAACTCAGTTTGACATTTTTAGGTACAACTGGTTTCGCATCTGTATGTGTACACATGTGTATGGTCACGAATCTAATGAGGCGAGCAAGTCATTGTTCGAAATCGATTTGTTGACTTGAACAAGCATTTATTTTGTATCTCGATCCTTTTTTCTTTGCTCTTTTTATCTCATTCCATGAGAAGACTTGATGTTCATCTCCAATGCTGTACATAACCTACTTTCCTTGTTGGATCAAATTGAAAAACGTAATGCTCTTTGAATGCCACTTTCTCCTCTATCTCTATTTCTCTCTCTTTTATTCTCTCTTGCTTGTATCACTATATATTAGATTAAACTCAGAGCTTCAATTGTTTGATAAATAAACAAATTCGAAATTTTTTTTATCCTTACTGACCTCATACTGCTGACAAACAAATCAGTCAGTTATAATTCTCTAGAGGATTCATTGAATATTGGCTGCGCATGGAACCTATGTGCCCTTTTAATATGGGCATGCTTCGGTTTCAAGCCATATTCTGGGAGATGATTAATTAGTACATGTGCTATTTGTGACCTAACTGAGATGCTCCTTACTTAATTAATGTATATATTCTTTTTTTTGCTATTGATTAAGGTATATATTGAATAATACTTAATTTCTCCTTTATCCCTAGTTTAGAAACCTGCCCGGCATAAACAAGGGGATTCGATTTCAACACTGCTAAATGCCCAACCCTAAAAGACTTTGCCTTCATTCCATGCCCATCACTATCAATTGTGGATCTCTCTAACAGAACCTTCTTGTTGAGAGGCAAGATACTGATCATCCAAATTAACTTTATATTATTTCAACAATTGAAAGTAAAATTGGTTGGATTAGCCCCTTTTTTGTGCGGGTATAACCCTATTCAGGGTAATTGGTTAAAAATAAAACGAGTGTAAATACTCGGTATATTTTAAATAATATAACGTTGAAAGCTTCATATGAGGAAGAATATCCTCTAGTCCTAGGCGTGTACGTTGGATGATAGTGGTAAGTGATGATGTGGGAACCCTTAGCAGAGACCCACCGCAGCAATCATGTGGAAAGTCTTTGGGTAGCCACGCGGTGGATAGGGCTGTGGTATTAAAAAAACAAAAGTTTACAAAAAGTGAGAGAGAGAGGGAGCAAACTCGGTTGCAAGCTCAGAATGTTTTAGGCTGCGTAGGGGGTGGCAGACAAAAGATATGCTGGTGGTAAGGTTATTTTGACTATATTGAAGATTGGAATAGACGTAATAATTTAATTAATAATTTAAGTCTTAATAATACTACTCATTATAATTTCTTAGATCCCACGGTTTCCATTTCTTTCCTTATGTTGGGATTAGAAATTCTAAGCCTAGCCAATCGGATTACACAAATTGCAATTTGCTTAATGCAGAAGTAAAAGGGTTTACACAATCCACAAAAAGTTACTGCATACAAATTTAATTTTAACAAGTTCAAGTCATAATTATAAGATGAGTAATACTAGATGGACTTAAAAAGTAGATTTGATAATCTTAACCATTGAATAGGTAGTGGGTTTCAATAAATGTTGGAACCCACAGTGAAATCAATGGTTATAATTATCAAGTCTATTTTTTAAGTTCATATAGCATTGCTCTTATAAGATTAGCTACTTCTACTTTTTAAATAGATCTGTTGATAGTTTTTCGACTATCCACCATACAGATTTGAATATTTATAATTAGAATAAGATATGTGTGTTCATGCAGATTTAAAAAACACATAATTAAGGTTTTTTTTTTGTTAAATTAACAAAACTCGGTGGAGGAAGATGGCGCACTAACTATGGGACCAAATGGAATATTACTCTTGACACATGCATAATGACGCTGCATATTAACCCCATTCTGGTCACATTACGAGCCAAATCATGGAGTGAAAGAAGAATTTCTAGGGCACTACCTTGTTGTATAGGGAAAGTCTACAATACCGGAAAATAAAATTTGATATCGTACCGTCTGTGGGGCATAAGAAAGTGAATGTCGTTCGGCACTCACTTATGCTCCGTTCGGTATGATAGAAAAGTGGAAGGATGAAAAGTTGGAGGGATAAATAAAATATCATGTTTTGTAAGGAATGATGAAAAAGTGAATGAATTAACTTTCCTTTCAACTCACAAAAATCAATCTCTCCAAAATCGGAAAGAAAGTGGATGAAAAATTAATTATTAAAAAAAATTAAAATAAAATAAAATAAAAAAATAAAAAAAAATATTTAAATAAAAAAAATATTTTTTCTATCTTAACTAAGGGTGAAAATTTTTGACTCAAAACGATGACATGATTCGAAATCGATACGAAAATAAACAGGTCAACTCGCAACTCGACACAACACAATTAGTTAAATGAGTTAAGTTAGTTTGACTAATATTCAACACAAACCCGTAATGACTCAACACGAATCTGATACGACACGACTCAATTGTCCCCCTAATCTTAGCCAAAAAAAAAAGTTATTTTTACTTTCCATCCATTCCACCAAACACACATGAAAGAAAGTGTATTTTTCCTACTTTCCATCCTTGAAGGATAGAAAGTGTATCCCTCCTACTTTTCATCCTTCCTACTTTCTATCCCCCTACCAAACGGAACATTAGGGAGTCAACTTCTGGTCAGCACATGCCATGGCTAGTCACTGCTAGTCAGCATACGCTCAAATAGGAGGCCATAGGGTGGCACCTGCTTGGTCAGATCACTGTCGGTTGAAACTTCCAAAGGGAGGTCCTCGCTCATCCCCATTTGTTACTCGAATTCACTATGTGTCAGCTACCTTATCTCAATTCAAGTTATAAGAAGTCCTCTCTAGCCCGTCACTGCTAAGCGAGTTTTACTCAGCTAAAGATCAACCTAGAATCTAGAGTTTCAGTTAAATGCAACTCCAAACATCTGGGAGTCGGGATAAGGGACCTAAGAACAAGACTCCTAGTTTAACTCTACCCTGAACATCTAGGGTTTTGATGAGATAAATTCTATCACAACCTAGAGTTTGAGGTCTATTGAGATACAACTTCCTATCACAATAAATAAAAGGCTTTCGAGTACCAGGTAAGGCATTCAATCTGAGCCTATTCACTACAAACTATCTTTGACCTACTTTCTAACTTAAGCATGAGAGTCTCTTTGGCCACCTTCGATCATTGGTTCACCGAGGTATTTTCTTATCATGCAGGTTATTCAAGGTTTCCTCACCACCTTCTCTGTCCATACGAGGTGATTACTTTTTATATGGATTTATCCCCACACAATTGACGCTCCCTATAGGAAATGACTCAATTTTTTACCAACTAAGGAGCATTGAACAATGTCAAGTGAGAGAGCCCTCGATCTAGGAACCAGCTCCACGGCACCTCTAGTACCCCCAATCCTAAAAAATCCTAATAACTATGACCTCCAACTATCAGAGGACGTACTACTCCATGATAGACAAGTGCACTCTAAAGAAAAACTTCATTCTCATTGCAACCTACTTGCCCTCGGTGCAGAAGGCTAGTTAGCTACCAAGATGGATTATTGTGAGACAATAAGGAAGAAGACAGAGAAGTTAGAAGCTCTCAAGCAAGGCCTCCTACATTAGAGTGGCAAGCGACTCGCTAGCGAGGTCAAACGTCCAACCTGTAACTTTGGTTGTTAGGACAATCACTTTGAGGAAGCCCATACCTCCCAATGTATGAGTCGTTCTCCAGCAAGAAGCTATTCGACTCATAATCAAAATCGAAGCAGGTACTCACCAAGGCGAAGTGTTACCCACTGCACTTGCAAAGACCCTTCTTCAAGGCACAATCGTCATTGTCGTAGGGAAGAAGAAGGTGAAACACGTAAAAAATACTATCCTAGGGAGTAAAGGAAATGGCATGGGAGTTCAACCCATTATCACTGTAGAAACCGCACGAATGACGATTATGGAAGGGAGAAGTGTAAGCATTCTAAGCCAGCTTGTGAAGTAGCCACCTAGTTACAACATGACTTCACTCAAGACGACCTCATATTCCCCCACAGCTTTGGAAGAGTGGCTCTTAAGTGGTTCCATGGGATGCCTATGAATTCGGTCTTCTCTTCAGTGGTTCTCTGGGGAGTTCATCTCTTGATCATAGCCAATAGTCAATAGTCAATGACCATTGACACACTCTTGGCACTACACTAGAAACATGGAGAGACTCTCCATGAGTATGGCACAACGTACTTGAAAATCTATATCAACATAGAAGAGTACAATGAGAAGACCGTTGTTGTCTCTTTTCGTTTAGGCTTCACCAAGGAAAGCGAATTGAGGAAGCACCTCACCATGTGGCTGCCCTGGAGTATGTCGCACTTGTAGGAGCATATCAAGAGGTACGTGAAGGTGAAGGATGACAAGGGACCACACAAATGAATGCCAAAGAAGAACTCGATGGAGGAAGATAACACTTCCAACCCATCAAGGAGAGATGAGTCATCCAAGGGAATGGGATACTCCTACCAAGGGGCCAACTTCCTTTAAGTAGGGTATCTATCAAGTCCTGAACCAAATCAAAGACAATGAGTATTTAGGTTGCCACCTAAGATGATAGGAGATCCATCAAAGCAGGACCAAAACATCTATTGTTCTTATCACAAAGACAATGGCAACTAGACAGAGAATTGCTATGCACTTAAGTGCCGCCTAGAAGAGCAACAAATCCAATCAGATGATCAACCAGATAATTAAGTTTTACTTTTAGCTGAGTCAACAACGTTTTATTATTTTAGTAATTCTTCAAATACATTTGTTTCTCGTTGATTAGTAAAGAAAAGTTTATTTTTCACAACTTTAAATATTCCTCTATTTGTGATTATTGTAGCCTCCATGGTTGTACATCAAGCCGACCCTCGTGATTGGACCTCAAGCCAACCTCCTTGGTTGCACTAAAGCCAACCTCCATGGTTTCACCTCAAGACCTCCTTGGTTGCACCTCAAGGCGACCTCTTTGGTTGTACCTCATACTAATGTCCTTGGTTGCATCTCAAACCCACTTACATGGTTGCACCTCAAGCCAACCTTTGTGGTTGCACCTCAAGGCTACTTTCCCTCCATGCAACATCCACAGTTTTCCTTCAGTCTACTTGGTCTCCATACAACCTCCACGGTTGCTCTTCAGGCTACTGCGCCTCTATGCGACCTCTAAGATTGCCCTTCAAGGCCACTTAGCATTCATACAACCTCCACGGTTGCCCTTTAGGCTACTTAGGCTCCATTCATTATCTTGTAATCACTAAGGATGTCATTTGGGCTCAAGTAGGCTACATTTGCTCGTTTGGCTATTCAGCCTTCTCATGACGATATCCCACATATATCAAGTATACAATCTAGCACCTAATGTCCTTTGTCAAAGGCTAAGAAATCTTGTTAGGCAGGAACTACCCAAACAACTCTCAAGCAAATTGAAAAACAAATTACTCAATCACAAAAGAGTAGTTACTTATATTACAAAAGAAGAACAAAGTCTATGTGGCATCAAACGCCTCAACTTCAGAGGACCCGTTTTCTTCAATAAGAGTTGGGGGGGGGGGGTACAAGTGTTAGAAGACTTGAACCACCACCACCAAAGAACTTTTCCATGAACTCAATAATTAGGAAGTCACTCTTAGGCCATGGAAGTCCTCGCAAATTGGATATGACTCATCAATCCCTATTGCCTGAGAGCTCCACCCCAACCTTCACCGAAGGACTTGTCCTTCTCTCTTGCATATTTTCCCTTTACTTTGTCCAAGATCCAGGAGTAATGATTGCAAACAACATGCCTCACTTGCTTCTTTATCTTAGTATCCTTCCTCTTAGCCTTAACAAGTTCCTCTTGAAGCTTGCCAGCTTCAGTCTCTACCTCAGTAGTCTTCTTCTTCAAGAATGCATTATCTACTCTGAAATCCTTAAGTTACTTCTCAAGCATATTTTCCCTGACCCTATTAGACTCGGCCTGACTCTCGAGAAACTCTTATCGCTCAACTAGCTCATGAACAAAATAAATCCTCTGTAAAAACAATAATGAATGCTTTTCATTTCCTTTTATCTGCCAAGCTCTAACCTATAAATCAAGTGAAGGAACACAAAGGAAAGTAAGTAAAGAGGAGAAGAGAGAAAACAAACTTAAAGCCCTAATCCTTTAGGCAATAAAGGCTCACAAAGTTCAATCTCTTCAAAAACATGTCTCAATTAATTTGATCAATTAAAAGAGGCAGGGGGAATTGTGGGGCATAAGGAAGTGAATGCCATTCGGCACTCACTTAGGGAGTCAACTTCTGCTCAGCGCTTGCCTTGGCTAGCCGCTACCAATCGGCGTTCGCCTAGGCTAGTCACTGCTAATCGACATATGCTCGTATAGGAGGCTTCCAGGCAGTACCTTCTTGGTTAGGTCCCTGTCAGTTGACACTTGCCAAAGGGAGGTCCCTAGTCATCCTAACTTGTTACCTGAATCCATAATGGGTCAGCTACTTTATCTCCACTTGAGTTTCTATGAGTCCTCTCTGGCCTATCTCTGCTAGGCAAGTTTTACTTGGCTAAAGGTCAATCTTGGACCTAGAGTTCTAGTTAAATGTTACTCAAAACATTCAGGAGCTGGGGATAAGGGACCTAAGAACAAACCTATCACAAGCTGAAGTTTGAGGTCCATTAGAACACAACTTCCAATCATTACAAATAAAGGTCTCCGAATACATGGTAAGAAATTCAATCCGAGCCTATTCACTATACATTATCTTCAACCTACTTTCTAATTTAAGTATCGAAATCCCTTTGGCAACCTCTGGTCATTGGTTCACTTAAGTGTTTTTTTGTCTTGCAGGTTACTCAAGGATTCCTTACGACCTTCTCTATCCATGCGAGATGGTTCTCTTTGTGTGATTTATTCCTGCATACCGTCGGTTATAATTTTTTATGGTAAAATTACAACATTAAATAAAGAAGTTATAACTGTTCAACAGAAATATATAATCGATCAAAGACACCCATGTTCGCTCATAGGCTTCCTTTGAAAAATTGTAACTTCTTGCTTATGAGTTATAAGTTGACATTTAAAAGTTGTAATCTAACATTTTAAGTTATTTTATCAAATTAATTATAAGTAAAAAATGTATCAATTGCAACCTTCCATGATTGATTATATCATTTACAAGTTATTTTTTACACCTTAAAAAATATTATAACTTAATTTTAAAAAGTTATAATCACCGACGATATTGTAGTCTTTCTTTTTTATATAAAAAAGTTGGATCTACAAATGCAATAACCCCACAAAATGATATCATAATTGACAAAATTTCTACTCCCTAAATACTTATTTACTTGTAATGCCCTCTACAACGTAAATTGGAATTCATACGTAACCTCTACGTCATACAAATAAACCCAAAATTCTGAATATACAAAATCATTCTAAAACCACATATAAAAAGATCAATTAAGACCTGGAATTAAAATTTCAATGTATTATACCATTGATATGTTCCCATTGACGTACCCAAATCACAATTTCAAATTCTAACTTTGACATCTTCTCACGAGGTCCCTTATAATGAAAAATCATGACAATTAAAAAATATTCAAATCCATTATTGGAACATAAATTTTACTTGTACATATTAAATTTTAAACTACACATCAATTAATGAGGACACCAAATTATGATCTCAAGTACTACACTTGAGTCCTTGGTTCAGAACCATAATTTTAGATGTAACATCCGTACTATTATTGTAGTTCTTTGAGAGTGCAAGTCATAAAAATAATCCCTTTATATGTTAGGTAAATTCATACATTTGGCTCTCACAAATAGATAGAAGTGTCGTGCACTACCTATCCTTTTAGCACCATTATATTTGTTTAAGAATTATAGTCTGATTATACAAGTTGAAATATGATGTTGATAAGCAAAGGAGGATCAATAGTTCTATGCAATCATCAAGCCATACCCTTTTGCTACTAAGTTCGTTTCCCTATAAACTTTGATATGGATAAAATATATATTGATACCCCTCTTTTCATGCAAATACCGACATAATCCACCAAAAAAATTCGAAAATCTACTCCCCCCTCCCCAAAAAAAAAAAAAAAAAAAAGCAAATCCTTCTATAAATAAGCACCTGAACCCACCTTTGCCTTCTCAATCCATTTTCCTCTCCTCCTCTACAGCACCACAATCATTTCTCTTCCTACAAACATACCCACAAAGACAAAAACCAATTTCTTCTACATAAAATGACGACTGTAGAGAGCTTAAGCGCACCATCAACGCCAGCGCAGCCTTCGCCGTCGCACTCACCGGTGGCGTACCTCTTTGGAGGACTCGCGGCGCTGCTGGGTCTCATCGCTTTTGCTCTCTTGATTCTCGCATGCTCGTACTGGAAACTCTCCGGCCATCTCGATGGCGGGGGCGAAAGAGAAGGTAGTGAGAGAGATATTGAGGTAGGTGATGAGGTCGACAAGAAAGATACAGATGAAAACTTGAAAGCGCCAACATTTCTTGTGCTCATGGCTGGACAAGAGAAGCCAACATTCTTGGCCACACCCATCTCCAGTAGAGCTTCAGCTTTTGCTAGTAACAATGTTTGCAGTGAAAAGAAACAGAAAAATGATGAAGAGAGAGAAAAGCAGAGACAGGGGAGTTGTGTTCAGGTACAAAGGGTGAATATGGAAACCTAGCCGATAGTATTTTTGTTTCATCCTTCTTCTCTCTTTAAATTCCGGAAATGACAAAAAAAAAAAATTAAACAGAAGACTGACTTGTTTTTCATTTCAAGTTAATTTCCTGATGGATTTCTTTAGATGTGCTCAACTTTTTCTCTTTGCCGATCAAAAAACAAGTTGATGTCCTTTGACAATATGGTTCAAAGTATTTTTGCTGTATAAAGAATGCATTTCTTTTATTAATTTAGTCTTTATTATATTAATTTAATTTTCAAAGGATTCAATTTGTATAATTTTAGTTTTTACGTTGACAAACTATTAAATTTTTAACAGAATAATTATATGTTGAGTAAGTAATGCGGTTTAAGTAATGCGGTCTGGAAAAAAAAAAACACGTGATCACTTTCATAAAAAAAAGTTGAAAGATTTTTTGATTAGGGACCAAAGTGACACAGATTAAATATTTTAGGGATCAAATTAATAAAATCGAATACTTTAAAGACCAAATTGATAAAATTGATACGATTAAATTGACAAAAAAATAAAAAATACTATTAACCCTTAACAATATTCAAATTATTTTGTTGTAATTATTTTGACATCATAAGTTTGAGTTGAAATTGCACACAAATTGTGGAGAGACAGCGACGGTGATGGTGGACATTTTAGTCAGCTTGATACATGGATCGGGTGGTTCAAACTTAGGTGGAGGAGCCTGCGATGTAAATGAAACATAAGGTTGCCACAAATAGTTAATCCACCGGCCGCAAAGGTGTTTATCGTATTTCCAGAGCACATTCCCAATACTTTTTTTTTCTTTATTTTGTTCATGGCAAATCATTTAGTATTAATGGGTGCCGTAAAGGTGATAAATATGTGATGAAAAATTTCATAAGCACCATATCTCTTAAATTGATTTCTATAATATATAGTAAATATAAATTTAGAGGAGAGAGAATATATTTTTTATTTGTGTGAGTGAGAGACAAGAAGACAGGAAAGGTAGAGCAGATGAGAGAGAAACCTGAGACAATTAAAAAATTTTAAGAGTTATTATATTAATGAGGAATTAATTTGTTCAAAAAGGACCAATTACAAAAAAAATAATATAAATAATAATCAAATTTAATAATTTTAAGAATAAAAAATTCAAGAAAACTGGAATGAGGTTTTGAAGCTGTTACAAGCCAACTGCATTGTCATATTTTATGTGTGGACTTCAATTGAATACATGATAAGTGATTGACACAGCAGTAACGAAAGGACACTCTAAGTGTATAAAATAAGAACATTCTAAATCAATAGAGAAAATAAGAACACTCTGAATTCAGAGAAAAAACAAGAGAATAACTCTTAAAAAGGTTTATTATTTACGTCATTAACTCATAAAACTTGTATTACATTGGACAATGCATAAGAAAACCGAAAACCCTAAGGTTTTCAAAACCGAAACCAATCCCTAATTCTAATATAATTATTGATGGACACAAGGTGAAAAAACCATTTAGTCCAAGTCCAACTCAGCTGGACAAGAGTTCTAATTTGAATAGGACTCCTAGCTCTTAGCTCACTAGCTCGTGGCTTAGCAGAGTCCTACCTCCTCAGGATTTTACTAATTCAAATCCAGCTGAGACTCCCTGCTCCAGATGGAAAGCCCTCACCTACTATGATACTACTTTCTTCCATATTCTAATTAGGGATGAGAATTCTCCAATAGCCTAATCCACAAGCCTATAAAAGGGAAGATAAGAGAAAATCAAGGTAAGACAATTGAACTCCTAATTTCATGCTTTTTCTCTTGAATATCCTTTCTGACTTAGGCATCAGAGGGGTGACTCGCAGAGCTCCCCTCCGGTGTCTGTCTTCTTTTTTAGGTGATCAAAGGTGGACGAGCCGATGTGGAGTTGATGCCAAATTTGGTATCAACAACTGGCGTTGTTTATGGTAAATTTTCCTCCAAACAAATGGATCTCTGTGTTTGGCCGCCCTCCACGTATTGGCAATCTCAACACACTGGCTCTGTTATACTAACGCAATAGTCCGACCTTGATTCGGCATTCTCCAATGAATCTGTGTCTGCCCCATGGTTAAAAAAGGCTGAAGTGTTGTCTCATGACATCGATCTGGTCAACAGGGGAAAGAGCATCACATTCTAGCAATCAAGTTCTTCTATACAACATCCACATTCAGGTCGGGCTCTACAAATCAATTTCCATATTTACATATGCTAATGTAGTTTGTCTATTGGAAACCACACCAAGGCCATAACTTTTTTACGAAACTTCTCTGTACTAAATGGTTTCATAATCTTTGATAGCACCTGACAACCATCACTTGAGATAGAGATGAGATTGTCATGAGTTTAAAATGAGCACTCTACATTAGTATCGTTTGTGACTACACTTCATGAGATAATATCTACTGAGTACACGTGGCAAAACTTGTAGACATGCATTCAACATGAGTTATGATGATGCCTAGAAAATCGTAAGGCTGAGCTCTGTTATTATAAGGTCGGGAGCCCAGTGATATAAAAACCTCGAGCTCCATTAATCTGCACCTCAGAGGAAGCGGAGTAGAAGACAGCTAACAATCATCAAACTTCTTCTTAATGGAAACAGGCACCAGTCCAGGCACCATATTTGCAAATCCCCTATCACTTTGCATAATCAGTGCACAAATCAAGCAAAATGTTATATAAGGAGGCGAAGATCATGCCTCAGATTCAGCTAAGCACAAAATTTGCTATAAATACTGTACAAAACCCTCGCTTGGGAAAAAGAACAATAAGAGCTTTATCGAAATACTATATAACTTCCCTTTTGATCAATATTTTCCTAAGGAGCAAGAGAATCCATTGAAGAGTGGATTAGTCATGCTCCCGAGGTGGTGAACTACTATAATTTTTCTGTGTAATTGACCACATTCTCATAAATTCTTGTTCCCAAGAGCCTTGAAGCTCAGACTGAATCCTTCGATGCACCTAACATTCTCCATTTTGCTCAATTGCATTATACACGTCATCAGTTTGGCGCCGTCCATGAGAACGATTGTTCTTCTTACAAATACTAATTCTCTTTAGTAATTGATGGTTTCTACGTGCAACATGAGCAAAAGTCAAATGAATCCTCCTCGACTACGTAACCAGCAAGAAGCTACCACTCGAAGGCAGCAAGAAATTCCAATAACTTCTTACCTACACCAGAAGTCGATCCCCCTATAACGGATCCTGCACCTAACAACGAACTGGAGGCCCTTCGCCCAGCCAATCAACGTCTCCTCCAACAGAATGAGGAGTTGATGAACCTCCTTCAACATCCTCAAAGAGTGCAGGAAGCCCAAGGCGATCCCCCTCAGAGGGAACGACAACACAACAATCGCCTGAGAGACATCACTGAGGGAAAAGAGTGCAGCCAAACTGTGGGCAATGCTCATCATCGAGTTCGTAGGAATGAGGACAATGAGAAAGTGCAAATTCAAAACAAGGAAGCTCGTAATGATGAGTTTCCCCTAATTGAACAGGAAAGCAAAGAACAGTATTGGAAATAGTACTTTAGAGATATACAAAAGGAGATCAGCTACATGAAGGAGGTTATTAAAAACAAAACTTCATAACCATGGATACCTTGGTGCAACAAATCGAGTCCCCCTTTACAGATGAAGTATTACATTTTCTCCTCCCTTCGAAGTTTAGAATGCCCCAGATAGAGGTTTTTGATGGGATAAATGACCCCATAGACCACCTCAACACGTACAAAAACCAAATGGTGCTATACAGATATCAGGACCATGTATAAAAGCTCGAATATCATCACGTTGAAAGGCTCAGCTTTAGCATGGTTCAATAGGTTGACCTCAGTATCCATCTCGTCTTCCATATCCTTCATTTTGCACTTCATAGGAGCTCAGACTTATCGAAAATCAAGCTACCATTTGCTAAATGTAAAGCAAGGACCCAATGAAAACCTATGGACTTATGTTCAAAGGTTCAACTCATAATCACTTAAAGTGGACGTCCCTGATCAAAATTTTGTCATCTCTGCTTTCATTGTCGGCCTGGGAGTTCTGTCAGAGGACTTGATGTTCTACCTATCAAATAACTAGGAAGCCAGTATGGCAGAAGTACTTGCCAAGGTCGAGAAGTACATCAATGGTGAAGAAACTCTCATTTCCAAGACAGGAAGTCTAACAACGCACAAGAAAAAAGTGAAAGAGGTCGAAGTCCTACGAAAGAAAGAACGTGATACAAGTCTCCACGGAGGGATAGAGACTACTCCCCGAAAAGGAGGGGAGACTTCAGGGACCACCTAGGTCCTCCACAGCCAAAGTTGCAGCTAAGGTTTGCACCTTGGCAGCTCACTCCACTCACGAACACCATATCCCAGATTTTTTATGAAGTGCGAAATGAGAAATTTTTGAGGTGGCCACTTCGGATGAAGGTAGATCCTTCAAAAAGGGACGCAACGAAGTACTGTGAATACCACAAAGACCATGACCACCTCCCTGATGACTGCATCCAGTTGAAAAAGGAGATAGAGTTCCTAATTTAGAGGGGGTAGCTGCACCATTTTGTGGCACATGACAATCAAAATAGGGCTCACCCTCCTTTGGCACCTCAGCAGCAAAATCTTGCGCAACACCAGCAACCCCCCGGGGGAGATCTGGGTGATATATAGAGGATTTTCTAGCAGTGGAGAAACCAGCTCGGCTAGAAAAGCCCACATGCACAAAGTCAGAATCGAGGAAACATTGGAGTGCAAACTGTGACCAAGGCACCTAGGCTGAACATAGACATCACTTTCTCATATGCATACTTAGAGGGTAGCCAACACCCCCATGATGATTCCTTGGTGGTAAGGGCCACCATCGCTAATAGATCGTTCATCGGGTCCTAATTGATAATGGAAGCTCTGTCGACATTATTTTCGCATCCACCTTCGACAAAATGGACATAGGCAGAGACAAGCTCGACTCTCCGAAAGCTCATCTTCTAGGGGGGGATAGATTTCTACCCCTGGGGTCGATCCAACTCGTTCTCACCATGGGGAACCCTCCTTGCCAGTCCACCACTACAGTGAGGTTCCTCGTAGTTGAAGCCCCCCAACACACAACATTCTACAAGTAAGACATTCTCTCAATGCCATGAGGCCATTCCTTCTGCCCATTACCTGGTTGTAAAATTTTCCATTAGAACGACGTAGGAGTGGTTAGAGGAGACCAACGAGTAACAATAGAATTCTACATGGCATCAATGAGGAGGAAAGAGCTGAAACCATCCAGCTGGATGAACTAGATATAAGAGATGAGCTGGAGACAAGACGTACGCCCTCGAAAGAGCTAGAGCCAATCCAGCTCGATGAAGAACCAGGACACGTGGTATATGTGGGATCAAGGCTGCCTAAAGAGCTCAAAGACCTTCTTATTCAGTTCCTCAAAAGGAATATGGAGGAGTTTGCCTGGAAGCAAGAGGATACATAGGGGATTGACCTATTAATCATCACACATAAGCTCAGCGTGAACCCGACCTACAAACCCATCAAACAAAACGAAGAAGTTTTGCCTTAGAACACCAAAAAATAATTAATGAGGTGGTCAGCAAACTTCTCCATGTCAGAGCAATCTGGGAGATAGATTACCCTACCTAGTTAGCCAATGTGGTCTTAGTCAAGAAGTCAAACGACAAGTGGCGCCTCTGCATCGACTTCACTAACCTAAACCGTGCATGCCCTAAGGACAATTTTTTATTATCCCATATTGATTAGATTGTAGATGCCACGGCTGGACATAAGCTCCTCAGATTCATGGACGACATCTCAAGATATAACGAAATCAGGATGGACCCTAGTGATCAGGAGAAGACATCATTTGTGATTGAGTAGGGGACATACGGCTACCAGGTCATGCAATTCGGGCTAAAGAACTCTGGGACCATGTACCAGTGTTTAGTAAATTGAATGTTCTAAAAGTAGATCAGAACATCAATGGAGGTATACATCGATGACATGCTTGTAAAGTCATTAAAAGCTGAGCTCTACATCGAGCACTTTGAGATATCTTTTCAACTTCTCAAAAAATACTAGATGAAGCTCAATCTAGCAAAATGCGCCTTTGGGGTCTCAGTTGAAAAATTCCTAGGTTTCATAGTTAACAGTACAGTAATCGAGGCAAACGCAGAAAATGTCAAAGTGGTAATAGACATTCGACCTCCCTCTAATACCAGAGAATTCCAACGCCTAATAGGGAGAATTGCAACCTTAAGTCGCTTTGTATCTAGGTCAAACGACAAGTGACAACTCTTCTTTTAGGTCTTGAAGAAAGCTTTCAAATGGGAGGCACAATGCAAATAGGCATTCAAAGCTCTCAAAGATTACCTCATTAGGCCCCCGATTCTGGTAAGCCCGAGGGAAGGAGAAGTGCTAACCCTATATCTTGCTGTTTTAGACTTTTCAACCAGTGCAATGCTCGTCAGAGAGCAAGACAGAGCTTAACAACCAGTTTACTACTGCAGCAAAGCTCTAAGGGGGCAGAGGAAAGATATCCAAAAATGGAGAAACTAATCCTGGTTCTAGTCACAGTAGCAAGAAGGTTGAGACCTGACTTTTAAGCTCACACCATTGAAGTCCCTACAAAATCAGCCAATGAAACAGGTGCAACACAAACTAGAGTCCTCAAAAAGGCTAATAAAATGGGTGATAGAGCTCAGTGAACTTGACATCAGGTACAAACTCAGAATCGCAGTCAAAGGGCAAGTACTAGCAGACTTTATTGCAGAGTTTTCCACAACCCCAAAAGCGTCCATAGAGGCAGCCCAACTAATACCCAACCTCTCCATGTGTAAGCTTTCGTTAGACAGAGCAGCCAATGCCAAGGGCAGCGGTGCAAGGTTGATCTTGACTTCCCCTGATGGGATAGACATCGAATATGCCCTCATATTCGGATTCAAAGCTTCAAACAACGAGGTAGAATATAAGGCCGTCATCGCCGGGCTCAATTTGGTACACTCAATGGAGGCAAAGTAGCTCATAATCTACAGCAACTCTCAGCTCGTAATAAAATAGATTAAAGAGACCTATGAGGCTAGGGGAGAGAGGATGACATTATACCTAAAGAAGGTACATGAGTTGATAAAAAAGTTCGTATAAGTCGAAATCAAGCATGTCCACAGAACTGAGAACTCTCGAGCAGACGCTTTAGCAAGGCTTGCCATGGCTTCCCAGGAAAGCCTGGACAGATTAATCCCAATTGAACACCTAGCTAAGCCATCTATGAGCCACGGAGAAAGAGAAGTGTTCCCTGTATTAGATTAATTTGTATCTTGATTAATTTGGATTGTAGTATTTTATTCCTATAAATAGAGTTGAGAATCATATAATTTGTTATTAGATTACCAGTTTTTCAAGAAATAGTACATCGATAAAAATTTTGGTCTGTGGATATAGGTACGGTGTTCCGACAATCAAGTTGGTGTTCATGCTATAGAAGACTCCCTGCCACCTATTTATGATGTGTTATGATGACTGATTTCATCATACATACATTGAGGATGTAATTTTGGAGTTTTTTTGACATAAAGTGTGTGAATCCACAAGAAAAAAAGAAAAATATTTTCAGAATTAAAGATTGATGATTCTAGTTGAACTCTTGAAGTTATATAGTTCGCCAATAGTTAAGATGCTTCTTCAAGATTTAGGTTCTTGAGTTGTAGCTTGTTAAGACAATGGTTTGGGATATATTGAGTCGACATTCACCCAATATTGATTTGGTGTGGTTTAAGTTTATGAGATCACTGGGCTCTGCCTTTATAGATAAGGAAAAAAATTGACCATTGATTCCTCCCAAGAGCAAATAAGACATGGGTAAAGATACACCGGTGATGTGTGCTGAGACACAGATTCTTGAATCACAAATAAGATTATGGCGACTCGAAAGAGTAGATTTACACGTGGCACTTGAAGAGAGTAGTGGATCTAGATCAAGGGGGAGATATGTTCAATGTGGTTCACACAAGTGAAGGAGTTTATTGGGATTTTCATGTGTGAATCTTAATGAAATAAGAAAAGTATTGAAAGAGTTCTAATACACCATGAATAGGTTTATTAGTTATCAAATTAAATAAAAAATAAATTGGAATAATCCTAATATACTGTAAATAGGTATATTAGAGATCTAATAAGAAACATTGAGATCAAGTTGTATATTGATTAGTTTGGGTTACAGTATTTTTTGCCTATAAATAGAGTTGAGTATCATGTAATTTGTCTCCAGATTCAGATTTTTGGTATGTGAATATAGTTACAATGTACTAAGATAAGTATACCATATCGAACCACGTTATATCTTTATATCATGTTTTCATTGTTTTTTTTTCTTGAATTCCTATCTTCTAACTTATGGTGTCATTGTTGATTATCCGCTGTGTCAAACTAACAGGTTTAGTATGAATTTGATTGTTTGTAGATAAAGACCAAAAGAAAGAGATGGATTGGTTGGTTGATTGGTGGCGGGCGTTGATGGGTGGAGTGGGACATTGGCTTTGGTTGCATTAAGGATTGAAAGGGGGCGTAGAGAGAGAGAAAATGAAAGAAAAGGAGGTTACAGCTGGGAATTTGTTGCCTGGGCTGAATGGAGGGTTATCGGCAGGATTGGGACGTGGTCGAAGACAGTGAGAGAGGGGTTGAGGAAGAGAAGGGGGAGTGAAGATACACTAAGGGCTATTGTGGGTGCATTCGTCTTAGTTAAAGTTGACAGAAATTGTAATGGTACATTTTAGTGCATAAACTACTTGAGATTATGAGCTTAGTTTCAAGAGCAATACCATAGGAACCTAATTTGGGGATTTTATTTCAATGCAGCAATTGGATTAATTGTAAATTCTAATGTTAGATGGAGCCCATTTTCAATACAAGATGTCAATGAATTAAGTCTCGAATTATGTCCCAAAATTAAGTACGAGTATTTTTGTAGTTTTAAACGTCAAAGAGGTCATATGCATAATTTATAAACCATAATGGGGTAAAATAAAGTTTGCCCATTTTATTTTGATGATGGGTTTCATCTGAATAGTTGTTTAAATAAAAGACTAGTGTGACCGGTGTAAAACATATTTTTTCTTAGTGTATGTGTTGAGTTACTTTGGTTAAAAGTAAAATTTAAATGAGTTATTGTAGTCAAAAGGTTAAAAAGTTAAAATTTAAATGAGATGTGGTGTTTAAAAGATGAAAAAAGTTAAAATTTAAGTTACTATGCTTAAATGGTTAAAATTTAAACAAATTATTGTGGCTAAAAAATTAAAAGGTTAAAATTTAAATAGGTTATTGTGGTTAGAAAGTTAAAATATTATAACAATATGGGCTGTTATACTTTTCCAAGTGAGGAATTTATACAATGCAAGCAGGAGGCTTTGTTATTATATTATAGATGTGAGGTCAACACATTCAATTAAGCGGAATAATATTGGAATCTATTGGCACAAAACAAAAATAGGAAGATAATCATTTGTAGGGAAAAGAGTAAGTACCTTATACTTAAGCTTTACCTGATATTTATAGTGGTCTGACCCTCTTTTATGGTTTTACTAGGCCATACAATGTGAACCACCTATTTTTTTAGCCAGATTTCTCCTAATTTGTGCTGACATCTTTCTAGATTTCTTTTCTTATTCACCTATTATTTAGGCCATGTTTATAATATTCGCATGTGATTTAGACAATTTCCTTATCGGATTTACACCGCCTCTAATTATTCGAGTATTACAAAAATTAATCACACTATGGGAAACATGATTAGGTACACATCTCCTAATGATTTGATCTTTATAATTTTTAAACAAATAAGGTTCATTCCAAAAGAAATTTAGTACCTCAACAAAGAACTTTTTCCTATCCAAAGAACTGAGAAAAGAAGAAAACAAATTAGTGGTTAAATAATTTGCAATATCTGCATACCATGGTACCTCCGAGACTAATTGGTAGCAACTGCTCATCTGAAAACTTTCATTGATACTTATCCTTAGGAAAGTCATAAGTTGACCATAAAAGATGAACAGCCACCATGTTTTTCACTCATTTTTTGTCCTTGATAATCAAATAAAATTCTTGTAGTAGGAGTATCCATCTAAACAACTGTGGCTTGACATCCTTCTTGGTCGATAGATATTTTAGTGCTGCATGATCAGCAAAAACAACAACTAAGGAGCCTACCAAATAAGATCTAAATTTAGCCAAAGCAAAAACAACTACAAGTAACTCTTTTGCAGTTGCAGATTAGTTTATTTGAGCATCATAAAGATTTTTCTTGTATAACAAATCACATGAATTTTTCTCCTTTCTTTGCCATAACACTACTCCTACGGCATAATCGTTGTCATCACACATCAACTCAAAGGACAAGGAACAACCATGGGGTTGCATAATGGGGGCGGAAATTAGCATACCTTTACGCTTTTCAAAAGATTTTTTTGCATGCATTATCCCACACAAAAGGAACATCCTAACACTATAGTAGATTTTTTGCATGCAGTATCCCACACATAGGAGATTCATAATGAACTTTAGTACTATATCTTGACCTAAGCGTTGTCGCCAAAGTTAGGATGTAAATTGCCAAAAGATTCATAATAAATTGCCAATTAAATTATTTTTTGCTTTATTGACCTTAATTCCTTCAGATGAAGCAATATAACCTAACACTATAGCTTGTGTCACCATGGAATGACATTTTTTTTTCAATTAAAACCAAGTTTAGTCTCTTCACATCGAACTAGCACATTTTTCAAATTTTTTAAGCATAAATCAAAAGCATTAGTATACATAGAAAAGTCGTCCATAAAAACTTTCAAACATCTCTCTACCATATCACTAAAAAGACTCAACATACATCTCTTAAAAGTTGCAGGACCATTAAATAAACCAAACAACATTCTCCTATATGCAAATGTTCCAAAAGGACATGTTAGTGTCATTTTCTTCCTAGTCATCTAGTGTTATCTCAATTTGGGCTTACCCAAAATAACCATCTAGGAAACAATAGAATGCATGGCCCGTTATCCTCTCTATAATTGGACCAAGTAATGGGAGAACTTCAGCTAGGTTGATTTTTTTTGGCATAACCTAGGTTGGGCTACCCATTTACTATTTAAGATAGGGAATATAATGTCTGCATCTAATAGTTTGAGAACTTCAGCTCTTACAACCTCTTTCATATGAGTGTTCAACCGCCGTTGTATTTGGTGAGAAGGTTTTGCCTCGTCCTCAAGGTATATGACATGAATACAAACAAGAGGACTTATATCTTTCAAATCAGTGATAGTCCACCCTATAGCACTACAATGATGCTTTAAGACCTCTAAAAGTTTGGATTCCTGGTCTAGTGTAAGCTTCATAGAGATGAAAATCAGCTATGACTCGCTCTGCCCAAGAATTCATATTTTAAGTTAGATGGGAAAGGTTTCAATTCAGGTTTTGGAGGTTTTTCATTTGAAGAAACTAGCTTCTCACCACACAGAGTTAACTCCTTAAACTTAGGCGCCCATGACCCAACAACATGAATTGGAAAAGTCTCTAACTCCCTAGCTAGGCTGATGCAATACTCTCAACAATGAACTAAACTTCAAATGAAATGGAATCAAGCATTGAATCCCCTACAAATGCTCTATTCAGGTGCTCATGTGCTGATGAATCTATATAATGCACCTCTCTCACTTCCTCCTCACTCAGTTGTTTGGCTATATTGAAATATTTAGGTTAAGAAGTATATTTCCGAATGGTAAATTCATGACCCCCATTCTTGCAATTAATTAATGCATTTGTAGGAGCAAGAAAGGGTCTATCAAGAATAATAAGAATTTGACTCCTTGAGTGTGCAACAAGTTGGCTGTCCAAAATAATGAATCCACCTAGACAAGCACATCCTCAATTATCTGCCTTTAACAAAATGGTCAGCCAACTATAATGTTATGCTTGTAGGATTGAACTCGCCTAACCCAAGTTGTTGGCAGACAGTGTAGGGAAGTAGATTGACATTGGCTCCAAGATCAAGCAAGAACTGATCAATTTTGAAGTTCTCTATAACACAAGAAATCGTGTGACATCCTGGGTCTTTGAATTTAGGAGGAGCCTTGTGTTGAACTATTTTAGTGGTATGTTCAATTTGAAAGGCCATCTGTTGAACATTTTGATTTCTTTTGACAGTGCAAAAGTCTTACAAACTTGGCATATGAAGAAAAATGTTTGATGGCATCAGAAATGATATATTGATTTTTACTTGCTTGAAAAGCTCGTAAATCTTATTGTAGTTACTTAGCTTCTAAGGTTTCCTGAGTATTTGAGGGAAAGGAGCAGGAACAGGCTATGGAGGCTCCTCAACCTCTCTAGACTCAATCTTATCAGGGGGAGACTAGTACAGGCTCAACCAAAAGTATAGAGGTAGACTCAATGTTTTTCTTATGGTGTGGCCTTTTCAATTATTTTACCACTCCTAAAAGCGGTGATAACTTGGACTTGTTATTGTGATTGATCCAAAGTAGAAGGGTGCCTACTTGAAATTTTTCCTGTGGTGGTTTTTGCTGGACATGAAACTTGGCTTTTTTGTGTGGTCATAGACTGGGTTAGCTTTTGTAGGTGGCTTTTTATTTCCTCAAAAGATTGTGTAGTCTGGGCTTTAAAATTGGTGAAGGTCTGCATGTTTTGGCTATTATATGGCATTTGGGCTTGCATAAATTGATTAGATGGCTGATATGGTATGTATTGTTGTCATTGCTGTGGTGGTGGTGGTCTTGGTTGTGGTTGGGCCTGCTGTTGCTATGTACCCCTACAACTAAAGTTTGAGTGGTGTCTTCTTTAACAGAATTAGTAGTGCACTATAGCCTATAAACTACACAGAGGTTATACGCTTATTTTTAAACGTTAGGGAGCCAATTGCATAATGCATAAACCACAAAGATGTAAAATAAAATGTCCAAATATAATAATTCCTATTATTCAGGCTAGATCAGATGATATACCTTTCATGGCCAATAAGAAAGTTCTAAGTTCGAGTCTTATCACAAGAAACACTTTGTTTGATTGGATACGTGTCGTTTGTAAATGATTTTACTTATTTACCAAATTTTTGTACTACCCGTGATTCCCAAAAAATACGTGACTGTGATGGTCATTAGCTATACAATAAAATACAATAAATATTTGAACAAGAGGACCAATCCTACCACACCTCAGACACATTACACTCAAGTGCCCTATCCCCCACATCTTCAATCATTTATCTAATTAAATAAAAAAGTTCCCTTGTTTCAAGATAATGATCCAATTCTGTTCTTTAAAACTCCACAATATTATAGTAATAATGCAATAATTACAATTATAGTAAGAACAACGAACTGTTTGGGAAATAATTGCAGCCAAAAAGTGGTTATGGTGGTGGTAACCCACTCTTTATAATCAACTAATTATGCAACCAACAAGCAATCAAGGTGGTGGAAATCCCACTTAAGAAAAAGTGATTATTCAAGTTCCAAGGATGATACGTCTACTACAAGATATTTATTGTACTTTAGTATATTATAGTGGGGGATGGAAGTAAATTTTAGTATATTCATCCAATTGATGAGGGTTTTTACTTCACTTTTTTATCTTATCTGTTGGTTAATCCAATCTAGATTGTTGGGTCCACCACATGACAATCTCTTAACAAGCAAAGCTAATGTATGCAAACTAGAAGGTGCTGAGCTCAATGCTGACAAACTTAAATCATACAATCTTGCGTTTTTTTTTTTTTCTTGCTAAGGATAGTAGTGCAATTACACCAAATCATGTAATAGACTTCTCAGTTTCGACTAGTTTGTTAGCAAATAATGTCTGGAATCAATTTTGGATTGTTATGAGTTCCAAACATCTTGTTTAAGTTCGATTAGTTAATTTTCTTATTCAAATCAGATTTACTTCAGCTCTATTGGGGATTTTTAGGTACATGTGTGAGTTTGTGTGTCTATGTCTATGTGTTCACAAACCAAATGAGCCAAACTAGACATTGCACAAAATCGATTTGTTTTATTAAATGATGTTCAGTTTTAGTTTGAACCCAATTTATTTGACAAATAAATTTCCTTGAACGGGCTTTTCTTACATGTCTCAATCTCTTGCTCTTGCTCTTACTCTTTCTATTTCATGCCAAAAAAAAAAAAAAAGACTCAACGTACATCTCCAATGCTACACAAACTAGAAAACTTAACTCTCTTTTGAATGCCTCTATCTCACCTACATCTCTATTTATTTCTCCAATGCTCTCATTCATTTGGATCACTATCTTAATCTCTCTTCTCTATTTCTCTCCCTTTATTAAATTAAACTCGAGCTCAATTCATTTGATAAATGAACACATTTAAATGAACTTTTGTCCAAGTTGATCCCAAACTATTAACTGATAACTCGGTTAATTTACGATCTGAGGGTTCATTGAATATTGGTTGCGTATGGAATCTATTCGCCCTTTTAAATATTGGCATGCCTAGGTTTCTAACCATATTCTGAGAGATGATTAATACATGTGCTATTTGTGACATAACTAAGATGCTCCCCACTTAAAAGTATTATATCCTTGATTAAGTGGAATAATGCATCAACTTTGATTAAAATTTAGGCCACTTAGCATATGTTCCAAAAAAAGTAACTTTTTGAGCTAATAAAAAGCAACTTTATTGATAAACTTAAAACTAATGCATGCCCATTTGTGAAAACTTGTGTGGGTTCAAAAAAGAGGTGCAAAATGTTATTAGCAATAACCAGTCATGACTTTTCCTGGTACATGAACATGTAACGATTTGCATTCTCTCAATTTCAAGGTTCCCCAATTTGTGTCAATTTTGTTGAAAGAATACCGAAATGATCTGTCTAATACCCCCCCCAACCTTCCAACACACTCTCTCACAAAAACAAAAAAAAACGTGGTTTCTGCTTTGAAGAACATTGCTAAAACTTGGCATATCTCCTCCTTTGCACGAAAATGGGAGATTTAATTTGGAGTCTTCTACAACTGATGTCATTTCCTTCATTGCACGCCCATACCATTCATTCACCAATTTACATATAAAGTATATTTATGTATCAAAATTTCAATTTTTTTGAATTCAACATTACTGGTGAACTTTGAGTGGGATTTAATATTAGTGTGACTTGGTTTACTCCCGTGGAGTCTGTTGGAAATAGTGAGTGACTAATATTCCCATGGAATCCATTTGATTGTATTTATAGATATGGATGTGTTCCCAGTCAAAAGTCAATGGGATAGTTCAGTGGTACTACTTTTTGATTATGGGTCGAGTAAATGGTTAGGGGTTGCAATGCATTGCACCTACGACAGAGAATGGATACACTGGGGACCATTATATATTTGGTATAGAAATTTTATGATTGAGTAATTTACAAAGTTTACCAGGAATTGATGTGCGAGTTACTAGGACACGCTTTACCAGTTGGACTAGGGTTAGGGTTATTAATTGTTGCTTACAAATATGTTGTAACCCTTTGGATTTTGATATAATAAGGAAAATTCATTCATGTGGATATAGGTAGGATTTCAACTGATTCACGTAATCTTGTGTTCTTGTTTTCTTGATTTTTCTCTTTCTTGATTGTTCACTTGCATGTTCACAACAACTTGGTACTAGAGCTAATGGTTACTCAATCTAATGACATGAAACTCTACAATGGCAAGTATGAAGTCATGATATTTGATGACATGGGAAACTTTGGGTCAAGGCAAAGAAATGTTAAGGATTTGTTAGTCCAGTATGGATTGGTGAAGGTGTGGGAAGAAAAAGCGAAGAAACCAAAAAATATGTTGGCAGATGACTGGGAAGATTTCCATATGAAGGTAGTGATTACAATTCGTCTCTATCTGACGAATGATGTTATATGCCATGTCATGGATGAAGAATCTCATTCAGCTATGTGGAAGACATTGGAGAGCCCATTCATGTTGAAATTTTATTGAACTAGCTCTATCTTAAGCAGAAGTTGTATGGGCTTAAGATGGTGGGTGGTTCTGAGCTAGCTCAACACTTTAGTCTGTTCAATCATATTATCAACAATTTTTTAAGGATTGATATCAAGTTCGTGGAGAAAGATTAGGCATTGATACTTTTGACTTCTTTTTCTACTTCATACAAGAGTTTGGTTAAAACCCTGTTGTATGGGAAGAAGCCTTACACTACAGAGGAGATTAGGGGGGCCCTATTGGTCTATAATCACTGAAGGCAAAGTACTAATGATGGATCCCAAGGTGAATGGTTCGTAACAAAGGGTAATTAGGATTGTGGGAGATGTAGAAAAATGAATCAATCCATGCACAAGAAAAATAGGTGAAAATCTTAATCCAAGTAGGACCTAAAGTGCTTCCAGTCTAATTCAAAAGGGCATATGAAGCGGGAATGTCCTAAGTGAAGACAAAGGGAACGGAAGAATGCAAAAAATCTAGCAAAACAAGATTTTTAGTTTGGTGATGGTGATATGCGTCAGTCTTTGCATATTATGATCAGATGGTTGTCTCATAGATTATGGATTCTTCTTATTCTTACCACCTCTCCTAATCGATATTATTTCGACACCCACAAGTAAGTAAATTTTCATATTGTTTTAATGGGTAATAATGCATCATGTAAAGTCATTGGAATAGGTATAATTAGGATCAAGATGGTTAATGGTGCTATGAGAACTTAGGTTGAGGTTAGGTATACTCCAAATTTGGATTTCTTTTGGATGCTTAGACTCTAATGGCTATAATTACAAGGTAGAAGATGGAGTCTTGGAGATAACTAAATATTCTTAGGTTTTTATTAAACGTCAAAAGATTTTAGGAAAAATCTACAAGTTGGTAACAAGTTTTGTTATAGATGGAGTTTTTGTAGGTACATCTTTTGAGCCTAAAATAGATGACACTGTGGTTAGGGCATATGGATGAGTGTGGCAAGATGGAGCTACATAAAATGAGCTTGTTGCTGGGGGTTAAATCATGCAGGTTGGATTTATACAAGTATTGTGTTCTATGAAAGCAGTGCAACATTCAATTCAAATCTATCAAGCACAAGATTATGGGCATCATTAATTACATACACTCTTTTGGGGGTAGTGAAAGTATCTTTAAAAGGAGGTTCCATGTATTATGTTACTCTCATTGATAATTATTTCAGAAAGGTATGGGTTTACTTCATGAAACATGAGCCATAAATTTTCAAAAAATTCAAATTGTGGAAAGCTGAAATTGAAACCAAACCAGGAAGAATATTATCTTAGAATAGATAATGGAATTGAGTATGAAGATGCAGAGTTTATGAAGTTCTATGAGGAGCGTGGCATCAAGAGACATCTTATAGTTTGTAAGACAACTCAATAGAATGGGGTGGAAGAAAGATTCAACATAACAATTTTAGAAAGGTTTAGATGCTTGAGATTAAATGTTGAGCTTTCAAAGAATTTTGTGCCAAGATTGTGAACATAACATGTTACATCATTAATAGATCATCAAGGGATGCACTGAATAGAAAGGTTTTAGATGAGGTATGGATAGGGGGAGCAATATACTACTCCATTATGAGAGTATTTGGGTATCCAACTTATGTTCATATTTTTACTGATGAAAGGTCAAAGCTTGATCCAAAATTCAACAGATATATCTTTCTCATATATGAGAAGGAGAAAAGGGGTAGAAGTTGTAGGATCCATGTTAGATCATGTATTCTAATTGGCTAATTTCTTGAAGTCTTATGTAATCTCAACTAAATTTCAAGGTCATAAAGATTCAAAGATTAAGATCCATAAGCGACAAAGGAAGGGAAGGATATCAAGTTATAATGCTACATAAAGACTACTTTGATGTACTTTCAAGCATAAGACAAATATAATGACTTTAGAAATCTAAATCCCTTGGTTTAATTTTAGATTTAGTTTGATTAATGAGAAAAAAATGGAATTTGGAATATTTGAAAATAACTCCTATGGTTTTTCATTGAAAATATTTTCTAAACCTTAAATGTGTTTTGAAAAAAGATAGTTTGAGTCATTTATCGGATTCTATTTGACTAACATCCAGTAGTGCTCAATATGATAATTTTTTGCATAAAACCATTAAGAACCACCCTACGCTTGTTAGCCTTTGCTAGTGCAGTCTCTAACCACTTAGGAAATTAAAAAAGGGTAAGACTAGGCGAATAGCATTAGGGACCGCCCAATGGGCTGCTCGAAAGATCTTAGAGATAGCTCAAGTGGTCCTAGTGTCGCTTGTGCTGCCTATGCTTTCCTGACTTGGTTTGAACCCATTTTTCAATCCAACAAGTACCACCCTTTGATCTTCCGCCTATTGCTCGAGCAGTCTAGAGCAATTTTTTGATTTCTTGATTTCCAAGACAACCATAATTTGTTGCCTATAAATAGAGGGAGTCTTTATCATTCTAGAGTATGCGTCTATAAGCTAGAAAAGACTCAAATCTTTCTAGAGTGCTTCAAGAACAACCCTAGATCCCTAAGTCCAAAAATCCAACAATCTTGATTCTTCAATTCAACCTCACACATTGAAGACAAAAATCTTACTTGGTGTCAACCAAAACCCACTTGGAGAAGTGTTCATTCGGAGAGTTTTGGGTGTGAAGCCTTGACGATTGCTTGAGGCTTAAATGATCCATCATGGTAGAGGCATTCAAGTGAACCCATAACTTTGGAGAAGGAGTTCCAAAGTAGAGATCTCTTGAAGGAAAAGAGAATCTAGCCTTGTGGATTAGTTGAGGTATAAAACTTGAGTACTTGTAGATTGAATTTGAGTAACTAGATTAGGTTGTGGTTAACCCTTGAGTGGTTCTTCGTAGTTTTTCCTGAGAAGGGTTCCCGTGTCAACAATTGTTGTGTCTCTTTATTGATATATTTGCTTATATACTTGCAATTGATGCACACACCCGCACCATGTGTTTGATGAATTGATTGTTTATCTTTTAAGTCATTAAATAGGGATTTTGATGATTGAGACTTTGGTTGGAGATTTACGTCTTTATGAAATTAAGTGTTTATATTTCAACTCACTAATTCATACATCAATTCACATGAATTTTTTGGGTTATTTTTGTTAAAAAAACTTTCAAAGTTCTAATTGAAAAATTAACTTTAAAATTGATAATTGTGGTAGAATTAGGTTAAATGAAGCTAAATTTTAACTAACCTATTCACCCCTAGGTCTAATGTGAAATTCTTATGTATAATTGAGTGGAAAGATTCTTCATGTGAAGTGCAGTATTTACCCCATAATTGGTATCAGATCAAGGAATTAATTGAATTTCACTTTTTAGGCATCATTGTATATTTGCCTAATTGACCTAGTTTGTTAAAAGGCTTAACTCTAACTAGTAATGAAATCCGAGAGAATTTACTCCATTAGCTCTATTGAGGGCTCCTTGAGTGAAACTAGCACTAATTTAGGAGATGACATTCATGTTAGATGTGAAGTACTTTACATTGAGTGTCTTAAGCTAAAGAAAGGACACATTTGAATGAACAAAAAATTAAAAAATTTTGGAAGTGGCAATTATGTTCTAAAAAGAGAGCTTGAAGAGTCAAAGAGTGGATCCTTGAAGTCAAGAGTGGGCATCACTAAGTTGGGTAATGAGAAGTTGTCTCTCATAGATTGATTCAGCCGATTACAGTGTGAGTTGCACGAATCGAAAGAGAAAAATTAAGATCTCAAATATAAATTTGGTAAACTTGAAAATGATCTTGAGGAATCGAAGAAACCCACAAGAAGGTTGTCCCTAGGCACTAAAAAGCTTGATAAGATGTTGAGTGTTGGAAGATATACATGTGACTAGAGAGGCTTAGGCTACATGGGTCAAATGTTTGCACCCTCTCCTTCTGCAGCCATGTTTGTCATAGCAAAGGACATACCTACTACAAAAATAGAGCATGTTCCTCTAAGAGTGTCAAAAGAAAAATGAGATTCACTATCAATGCATAACCCAAATAAGCTTGAGTCTCAACCTTTTTGTTCCTAATAAGGTTCTAGTTTGTCACACTTGTGGTGGACATGGTCACACTAGCACCCAATGCACATACCTTAGGGATGATATTGATAGAGAGCTAATTCAACTAGCCCGTCAATCCAAAGTCTTGAGTAGCCAAGTTTATATAGGATTGGAAAGAGGTTCTAAGATTCCCCCTAGGAAGAGGTGTTGTGAACCAAACTTGACCAATCCTCATGAATTTAGGAAGCAATCCAAGAGAGGAAAAGGAGTAAAAAGAAGGTAAATAACTCCTCAGCTCAATCCTCATCCAAAGTGTTTTACGAACAACGATTTCCAATTAAATTCAAGACCATTTGGGTGAGGAAACAACACTTGACAGATGCACTAAATATATAGCACCTAAGAACAACCATAGGTGCATGTTTCATCACTTGAGTGAGTGTGCATTATTGACTTGTCCCTAGGAGTGACATGTTATATCATGCATTAGGGAGTGAGTCATTGGTAGCTTAGGATTTTTATTTGTTATTTTAATTTGTTATCATATATGAAAAATTACAAAAAGAATTGTAAATTGATAATCCAAAAAAATTTGTGATATCTAGTTAGACATTGTTTTAGGATTTATTGATAAATCCTATATGAAAAATTAATTTGTTATCATATATGGAAAATTACAAAAAGAATTGGAAATTGATAATCCAAAAAAGTTTGGGATGTCTAGTTAGACATTGTTTTAAAATTTGTGATGTCTAGTTAAAAAAATCTTTTATTTTTTCTTTATTGTTGCATTTTGTGCATAATTTTTTTTTAGGTTATTTGTGAAAAAGTTAAGAACATTGACAAAGGAAAAGCTTAAAAAGATTTTCTTTTGTTGTTGATCATGACAAATCACTCTTTGATTTAGGTCATACTTTTTCCATCCTTAAGATAAAGTTGAAAAGTGCAACCCCTATTATTTATTTTAATTTTATATTAGATTATTATGTATTGTGGAGCTTGATAAGTAGGTGATTGTTAAATGACTATTGTAGGATTTGTTTAGGTAGAAGAAAATTAGGGTTTTGTGGTACTAATCTTGTGGAGGGATGGATTTAGTGAAATCATAAAAATAATTAGATAAAAATAACATCAAAAAAGGATTCGAAGCATTGAAAAACGTTGGGATAGGTGATATTAGATGTCTTGGAGTTGAAGTGTATATTAGAGAAAGTTTGGGTTTGTAAGAAATTTGATACTATTTAGAGTGTAGGTCATAACGTTTTACCCTGATGTATGATTGACCTAATTCTTGTGGTATTAGAAAGTAGAATTTAAGGACTCCAAAAAAGTATTTAAATTTTTTTTATAAATTGACTTCTAATTTGGTCAAAATGGGCTTGAAATACTTGGATATGTTACAATATCTGGAAGCACTTTCGAACGCAGGAGATTCTCTTTGAATGCAGGACAAGTCTAACTAATTTTCAGCAGACATCATAGGAGATACTAAGAGCACAACCCGTTCGAATGCCAAACTTTCTGTTCAAGCAGAAGGCAACTCTTTTGAACGAGCATGAGCGATTCTTCACAATTAGATCCGCACCGCCTCAACTATTTTTCACCCTATAAATACCCTGGAGATGTGTTTTAAGTCTATTTTTGTAGTTTCTAATCCTAGGAGGCCTAAAGGAGTTGGGAGAGAATAAAAAGGACAAGATCTCCAAGGATTAACGTATATAAATCGCAACAAAACGCTTTAGGATCAATTAACTGCGGTTTGAGGTAGGGTTTTTTTCTCAAATCTATTCATTGAGGATTATGATTACTATATCTAACTTTTTTACTCTTATATCAATATGTATGATAGATCTACAATGTGTTTACACTCTTTTTTATTACATAATTCATTTCTTCATTAAATACACGATTTATATCCAAAATTACACGTTCTTGATGAAAAATAATAGATTTTGATTATGGTCAAATTAGATATATCTTTTTACGATCTCTTGCATGTTTTGATTGGATTACTCTTCTATTTTGAATTTGCAGAATTACGAATTGTGAGATATGTGAATTTTATGAAAGTATGGAAATGTCTCTTGTATGGGTGAGTGTGATGAACATAAATAGTACTCGAATTTATATCTTAGAATGTTTAGATGAAACTACATATGATAGTTTTGTTTTGATGATCGAAGGGGAAATATTTATTTATTTAATTTTGTTTTAGCTAGTTATGGAATTGTCTTCTACTTGAGGTTTGGTTGTAGCTTGAATTATGTTTTTTATATTTTTGGATTTTAGTTAGTTGAAGTTGAATGATGGTTGTTTTATATTGATTTTATTTAGTATGGTCTCATGGTTTAATGGATGTTAGTTAGTTCATGCCTAATTATTATTGGAATTGGAGCGTGACAAAAAGTGCATTACTATGATTCATATTAGAGGATAATGAACTTAGTGGTTATTAGTCTTAGTGCTTGATCTATAAACCAAATTTTATTTCTCCTTTGTGTGCTTGCATTGTGCAATTCTTAATAAAAATCATAAGACCAAGTGCACGCCCAACCATTCACCTTCACACTCAGGAGCCTTACTAGTTTGAATGATTGATGGTCTTACATGATTCTAAGTGTTGGTGATAGGTAAAAACATAGCTTAAGGTTAATCAAAATCCAATCCCTTACAAGATGCCAAAGAGTAAAATGTGAGAAAAGAGCCCAATGAGGCCAATTAAAAAGTGACATAAAAATAAATGGCTAGTGACAATTGCACTTGAATTGTTTAGAGTACTATATGGTTAATCTCATTGATTACCTATAAGGTCGACTAAACATGTTTAGAAGCATGCCATGTGCTAATTGAGGCCATAATGAGTATATGGGATAAAAGATAGGAGGAGTTGTCAAAAATAAATTGTATAGGACACCCACTAACCGACTATGTAATCACTTAGACGATGTATTAGGATTTCATGAAGAGCTTTATTAATGATTTATCTAGATAGAATCCTAATGGAGTTGGAGTTTGGTTTCATACACATTAACATAAATTGATCAAGATAAACAAAGTTTGAACACGTGTGAGTGAAATTAACCTAAGTGAGGGGAGATTGCTCTAGGATGCATGAAGTTGAGTTAAATATTCTTTAATATGCCTTAAATTAATGTAATGAGATAATGAAATTTGGATGGAACTGCAATGTTTTGAACATATGTGATTTTTATTATTATTGACTTTGTGCATTTTAAATTTAAATTTGAGAATTGCATACATGTTAGTTTCTAATTTCATCCATGCATGTTCATTTAGTTGCATTTTATATTGTACATTCATACATATAAGATTTGGATGCTCATTGAGTTGATAGGAGTCGTAGCAGTCCGTTGGTGAGCTGAAACACTAATTTTTTAAATTAAATAGACAAGCTTTAGGGACCACTCGAGCAGTCTAGGACATGCCTTGAGCGGCCTCCCTGAAGAACATGCGATAGGACATTGGACTTCAATTTTTAGTGTCTCTTTCTTCTAATATGAGTCAAACTCCTTCGTAACCCTATCCATCACCTATTGTGCTAGAAGGCTTAGATAAAGGGTTCGGAATGATCACTTGAAGTTCTCTGTTATTGTAATGGTGGACATCATGTAGCTATATGAGCTATTGATTTTGAGACTTAGATCTATTGATTTTGATTCTTTTATCATTTGAGACTTGGAGTTATATGCCTTGTTTGTCCTTTGCTTTATTCTTATGCCTCTTCTTGCTAGTTGGTTTATATTGATACCCTATTGTTATACAATGATTCTATGCCTTATTTTCTTTGATACATCATTGGCTTCACACTTTGTGACAAAAAAGGAAGAATATTTTGGAGTAACATGATTTTGTACCATAATTGTTATGATATGTCATTGTTTTGACACTTAGTGACAAAAAGGAGGAGAATATTTCAAGGAATGCTTGAGAGAATTTTAAGGAATTCTCGTGACTAGCTTGAATTAGTTGCATGTGAATAGAGTAAGGGGCAACTTACTAACATACTTAATGGAAGTACATTCCAAACTTGGCATGATGTCAACTATTTTCTTTATTTAATTTCACTTGTTATTATACTTCTGAACACCAATTAAGGGGGAGAACTTGTTGTGCATTTTTATTGCTATATCTATAGTTTCTCAAGCATTCTAAGTAAATTAGTTCTTATATATGTTACATATTTGCACCTCCATGATAATAACCTGAATATGCGCTATGCTTCTCTCGGTGATTTTCATGTCTGTGATTATAGTATGTCTTTCTTACATACTATGATTTTCACAAGGTATTAGTTTAAGTAGTGATGTGCAGGATTATGGTCTTTAAAGCTTTCATCAAGAAGATTGTTTATGTACAGTTTATTGAGATAGACAGGCTTGTACTAGGGTGGTTAGATTAGTTTAAAATTAATTTTTTCTCATTGGTTTTCGAGTTGTAATCTTTAATTTCTTATTCTTATATTTTGCCATGAAATTGTCAAAAGTGGAGATTGATAGATCATGTATTGTAATTGACTAATTTTGTGAATTCTTATGTAATCTCAACTAAATACCATGAGTATCAAGCTTCAAAGATGAAAATGCGTACGCAACAAAGGAAGTGAAGGATATCAAGCTACAATGCTACATCAAGACCACTTTGATGCACCTTCAAGTATAGGACAAAAGGTTGATTAAGGTGAATAAAATGGAATTTAAAATATCAGAAAAAGGACTTCTAGGGTTTTTCATGGAAAATTTTCTAAACCTTAAATGTTCTTTGAAAACATAGTTTGAGTCACTTATTAGATTATATTTCAACAGCACCCTTTAGTGCTCGATTCGACGTGTTTTTGTTTGGTTTCTAGCTTAAAAACTAGTAGGGATCGCCCTATACTCATTAGCATTCGCTAGAGTAGTCGCTAAACACTTATAGATTAAAAAGGGGTAAGGTTGGACTAAAAACATCAAGGACCCCCCTCTGGGCCGCTCAAGCAGCATATGCTCTCTTGACTTGGTTTGAATACATTTTTCATTCCAGTAGGTACCACCATCCCACTATTCGAATGGTTAAGTGTGAATTTCTGGTTTTTCGATTCCAGGATAACCCTAATTCGTTGCCTATAAAAAGGAGATAAGATAATCATAGGTGGATATTTCAATGGACATGTAGGAAAATACAGGACAAAATATGAGAGGTTGCATGGAGGTTACGAATATGGTGATCGAATGAAATTGGAAAGAGTATCTTAGAGTTTTCAATGTCATATGACCTTGTAGTGGCAAACACCTTGTTTAGAAAATGAGAAGAATATCTAATAACCTTTAAAATGGACCACACAAAACTCAAGTAGTCTTAAGTAGAAGAAAGGACCACTTGACATGTAAAGTTTGTAAGGTTATACCAGGGCAGAGCCTAACATCTCAATATAGGCTGACAATCCTAAATTTATATATTAAAGGGAAATATAGAGTTAGGAGAATATTAGAAAAACAAGAATGAGACGGTGGAATCTAAAAGGTGAGAAACTTGTACTATTTAGGAGTAGAATGTTTAAGGAGACTATATGGACTCTAAAAAATGAGACTAACATTATGTGGAGTAGGATGAAGGAATGCATTAGGTAAATTTTGAAAGAGGTTCTTAGTGAGTCAAAGGGTAGAGGGCTTGTGGAAAAGAAAACTTGGTGGTGGAATGAAGAAGTACAAGATGTAGTTAAGACAAAAAAAGAATCCTTTAAGGGACAAAGAGGTTAAAAATATAGTTAGAGACGCTAAGTTAAATGCCCACGATGAGTTGTAGAAAAAAAGTAGATAGTTAAGAGGAAAAAAAAAGACATCTACAAATTAACTAAAACTAGAAAGGAAAAAAAGAGACTTTAACCAAGTTAAAATATATCAAGGACAAGGATTTCAAAGGTTTTAGTTAAAGATGAACAAATAAATGATCGATGAAAGGACTTTTTTGAGAAACATTCTTTTGTAGAATAAAAACTTCAAAGATTGAAATTTCATTGAAGAAAATAAAATTAGACAAGACTTTAGGACCGGATGAGATAACAATTGAGGTTTGAAAGTGCTTAGGGAATGATGGGGTGTCTTGGCTAACAAAATTATTCAATTGAATTATTGTTACTAGTAAAATACCCGATGAACGGAGAAAGATATATTAGTACTTATCTATAAAAATAAAAAATATTCAAAATTGTAATAATTATAGAGGGATAAAATTGATGATTCATACAATAAAATTATAAGAAAGGGTCGTTGAACGTCACCTAAGAGTTGAGATTACAATTTTGGAAAATTAGTTTAGGTTTATGCCTAGTAGATCAACTATGGAGGCTATATATTTATTAAGAAAACTCGTAGAAAAGTATATAGAGAAGAAACAAAATCTCCATATGGTGCTTATATTTCTCAACCAAAACCCACTTGGAAAAGTGTGCATTCCGAGAGTCTTGGGTGTGAAGCCTTGAAGATTACTCTATGCCTAAACAATTCATCATGGTGGAGGTGTTCAAATCAAGCTACCCATAACTTTGGAGTGGGACTTCCAAATGAGAGATCTTTTGAAGGAAATGAGCATTTAGCCATGTCGGTTGGTAGAGGTATAAAAGTCAAGTAGTTGTAGATTAATATTGAGCTAGTGGATTAGGTTTTGGTTAACTATAGAGTAGTTCCCCGAGGTTTTTCCCAAGAAGGATTTATGCGTCAACAATTGATACTGTCTTTTTATTGCTTTATTTACTTATATTCTTTCAATTTATGCATAGACGCTCCACAGGTGTTTGACGAATTGATTGTTTATCTATCAAGTTATTAAATAGGGGTTTTGGTGATTGGGACTTTGTTTAGGGATTTACATCTTTGTGAAATTGGGTGTTCGTCTTTCAATTGACTAACTTGTACATCAATTCACATGATGGGTTTGGTTGTTCATGTTAAAATGGGTTCAAAGGTCTAATTGTTAAATGATTTGAAATTGGTAATTATGATAGAATTAGGTTAAAATTGGTGATTGTTGAAGCTAAATTATAATTAACCTATTAACCCCTCTAGGTTTAACATGCAATTTCTCATGTATAATCAAGTTGATAGATCTTTCACATGAAGTGTAGTACTTCTCCCACAATCTAGAAACACAAAAGTGTTGATCCATGAAAATATGATATTTTATGAAACTTCAATGTTGAAATCATCAAAAGGAAAGCATAAAGTGTAATCAGGAGGCACTAACAACTACAAGTATGAGGTGATTCAAGTTGAGCTTAATGATTCAAATAAAGAGAACATTGAGCTTGTATCACGGTTTGAATAGGAGCGGCAAAATATGGCTATAGTTAGACGAAAGAGGAGAATCAAACCACTGGTATGGATTCGAAGGTATTTTATCTTACGCATTAATCACTAGTGGGAATCCTTCTATTATTTAGTGGGTTACTGATAGTCTTGAAAATGATAGATGGATGGAGGCCATGATAGAAGAGATGGAGTCATTTCATTATAAAACAACTTGGGACTAGATAAAAATTTTCAAGGGAATGAATATTGTTGGATGCAAGTGGGTTTTTAAGAAAAATGAGGCGGTATCAAAAAAGGAAGGAGAAAAGTTCAAGACTTGGTTAGTGGCAATGGTTACTTACAATGGAAGGGGGTAGATTATGATGAGGTCTTTTCCTCAGTTGTTAGGCACACATCTATCATACTATTTTAGCCATGGTAGTCAATTATGACTTGGAGTTAGATCAGCTAGATGAAACGACAACTTTTCTTCATGTTGACTTGGAGGATCATATGTACATGGAGCAGCCAGAGGGATTCAAATAACTAGAGACTAAGCACCTTGTTTATATCTAAAAAGTATTTTTATGGGCTTAAGCAATCTCCACCACAATGGTATAAAATATTTGATTACTATATGCTTTAGATTTTTCACATTCATTGTGAATGTGATTGATGTGTTTATGTCAAAAGTCTTTAGGTTGGTTCTGATATTTTTATAGTATTGTGTATTCATGATATGTTTATTTTTGCAAAGAGTATGAATGATGTTGATAGGTTGAAATCATTGTCAAGGATGAGGTTTGACATGAAATATTTGGGTGCTGCTAGAAAGATACTTGGTATTGAGATTCATATGGATAGGGTGATAGAAAAGTTGTGCTTGTTTTAGAAATACTTTGTCAAAAGGAGCCTGAAAATTTTAGCATGTATCATGCTAAACCTTGTAACCAATCCTATGAAGAATCACTTCAGATTAATGTATGTTGATGATACCCAAAAAAATTTCTAAGTATGAGCTCAGACAAAGAGGTCGGACAAGGAGGTCAGACAAGTTACGCAAGGCTCAGAGGATCAGAGATAGAACTCCCCCCAGGCGAGGCAATAGCAGAGAAGATGATAGAACAGCTGAATATTAGCAGAATCCCTACAGGTGGCAAAGAATCGTATTCAAGGCACAAAACCCCAAACAGCCAAGATCTTCTCCTAAAATCAAGGAGGATCCCTTAGATAAATGGCAAGGATCTCGGTGCAAATCCCACAGAACTAGGAACTGTTCTATAAATCCTGTATAATGCCTCCCAAAAGGAAAGAGAGAACCCTAGTTGTATGAGAGGCGGACCGTAAATTGCATCCCCCATTACTAAAACAAAAGGTGTAAGAATCTCCATTGAAGAGTGGACTAGCCGAGCCCCCAAACTGGTGAACCACTATATTCTCGTTGTATAAATCCACCTAAACCCTGAAATTCCTTATCACGATTCACACTAGTCTAAAAGCCCAGACCTAAATTGCTGAGCCTAATTTCAACCTTTTGCTCATCCACATTAATTTACACCATCAGTTTGGTGTCATCTGTGAGAACGACTGTTCCTATAACAAGTACGCTGATCTTTCAGTAACTGATGGTCTCAACTCCCAATAAGAGCAGAAGCCAAACAAACCTACCACAAAGGTAAATCCTCCTATGGGGAATCCCCCTACAAATAATGAGTTGGAGGCTCTTTGTTTAGTTAATCAACGTCTGCTACAGTAAAACGAGGAGCTTTTGAAGCTCCTGCAACGTCAGAAGGCACGATAGGCCCAAGAAGGCCAGAATAACCCCCCACTTAGGGAACAACAATACCTCGATTCCCTCAAAGAAGTCAACGAAGGAGGGGAAAATAGCCAGACCCAGGCACAAGTTCCCCATCTACCCCATAGGGATGGACACAATGAAGAAGTGCAATGTCAAAACGATGGGGGCAAGATGAATGATTTTTGCCCTTTTCAGTAGGAGAGGAGAGAACAATACTGGGAGCAGCGCTTCAGGGACATCTAGTAGGAACTCAGCCATATGAAGGAAGCTATGAAGAGCAAGGCCCCAGTTACAATGGATGCCCTGGTATAATAGACTGAGTCCCCATTCACCACGGGCGTGCTGTATTTCCCCCTCCCTCCAAAGTTCAGAATGCCGCAAATAGAGGTATTTGATGGGACGAAAGACCCTGTGGACCACCTCAATACCAACAAGAACCAGATGGTGTTGCATGGATACTAGGACCCAGTGCGCTACAAAGCCTTTGCCATCACGTTAAAGGGCTCAGCCCTGGCATGGTTTAATAGGCTCCTCCCAGCCTCGATCTCCTCCTTTAAGGAGCTTGTCATATCCTTTGTATCTCACTTCATAGGAGCTCAGACGTATAGGAAGCTGAGCTATCACCTATTGAATGTGAAGCAGGGACCCCAAGAAAACCTCAGATCTTACGTCTAGAGGTTCAATTCGGAGTCTTCGAAAGTGGATGTTCTAGATGAGAAGTTTGCCATTACTGCATTCATAGCTGGTTTAGGTGTGCAATCTAAGGACCTGATGTTCTCTATTTTGAAGAACCCCCAGTTGAGCATGGCCAAGGCAAAGAAGTACATAAATGGCGAGGAAGCTCTTCTCTCAAAAGTAGGGAGCTCATCCACACAAAAAAACAAAGGGAAAGAAGAGAAAAAGTGGGACCAAAGTCCTAGAAAAGAAAGAGGACGAGATAGGTCTCCAAGAAGAGACAGAGATCACTCCCCTAAAAGAAGGGGAGACGTCAGAGATCGCCTAGGTCCGCCGCATTCAAAGTTACAGCCGAGATATGCAACACAGCAACTCCCTTCTCTCACTACAATGATATTGCAGACCTTGTATGAGGTGCAAAGCGAGAAATTCCTAAGGTGGCCACCCCGGATGAAATCAGACCCAGCAAAAAGGGATCCCACAAAATATTGCGAGTATCACTGGGATCATGGTCACCACACTGATGATTGCATCCAATTGAAAAAAGAAATTGAGTTCCTGATCCAGTGAGGGCAGTTGCGTCGCTACGTAGCTTAAGATAATCAGAACTGAGCTCCTCCACCTCCGCCACCTTAGCAATAGGCCCCTGTGCAGCACTAGCAACCCCTAGGGGAAATTAGAGTAATATCTGAAGGGTTCGTCGAGGTGGAGAATCCAGTTTAGCCAAAAAGGCTCACTTGCGTAGAATCAGAGCTAACGAAGCAACCAAGGTGGACACTATAACCAAGGCACCTTGGCTAAGCTCAGCTATCGCCTTCTCAGATTTAGACTTGGAAGGTTACCAACATCCCTACGATGACTCGCTGGTAGTAATGGCTTTCGTGGCTAACAGAACTGTTCATCGAGTTCTGATTAACAACGGAGCTCTACGGATATCATTTTTGCCTCCGCATTTGACAAAATAGACATAGGCAGGGAAAAGCTTGAGCCTGTAAGTGCTCACCTGTTGGGGTTCGCAGGGGAAAAGGAATCAACCACCGTGAGATTCCTGGTGGTTGATGCACCTTTTGCGTACATCATGCTCCTCGAGAGACCTTCCCTCAACGCAATGAAAGCAATCCCCTCCGCCTATCATCTGCTTATGAAATTTCCAACAGAGAATGGAGTTGGAGTGGTCAGAGGAGATCAGCGGATAGCAAGG
>CAUOFW020001117.1:92500-134955 GCA_963454935.2 Ilex paraguariensis
CCCCAATTTTTATGAAATACAAGATGCTCATCGAATGATAAGAAACTAATCTTCACTCCTACAATTCCAGATATTCAAGAATTGTACGTTCTGCTCTAGATTAACCAGAGTAATTGAAGTCTCATTTGTATTATGGATAGGCTAACGAAAAAAGATAATTAGGGATTTATTGGTATTCTCAAATTTATAAAATACTTATTTCGGATGAGCCGAGCCAATAGGCTGAACCAAACGAGTTCTGCATCATGAACTTTGTATTGTGCACATCACTTAGGCGGGTTCTAGAAAGTCATGTAGAAGGAAATGAAGAAATAGAATATGAAAGAAAATACAAAGAAATGAAAGGATACCAGATTCTATTTATTTGTACTGTATCGGGACTGAATCTTGTCTATTCCCATCCTTCAACTCCTCTAGACTAGACTTTTGAGTCTATCAACCAATTAATTGAACCTTTCAAATATGTATATGTGTATGAAGTATTAACATTTTGAACGAGAGGAGAAATAAAAAATAAGAGAAAATAGAATCTAATTCTTTTACTTTCTATAATAAACTATTTACCCATCTATTTTATAGATGGGGTATATCTCTAAAGACTGAACTGAGATGGATAAAAAAAATATGTAGTCTGATCTAGACTATTAATGAATATGTATGTTGATCCAGATCAATTAATTTGTAGAATATAGACTCATACAAATTAATAATGTGCCAGGAACCAGATTTGAACTGGTGACACGAGGATTTTCAGTCCTCTGCTCTACCAGCTGAGCTATCCCTACCGTTTCCTATGCAGCATCCTCATTTTACTAGATGACTGGGGTCTATGTCAATTAAAAAAATATGAAAGTATATTACAAAGTCTTATCCATGTACTGGAATTTCTTGGATCTTCAATAGGAAGGCTTTGTAAGTTTCATTATGAATAATCATATCAACCATGAAGCATTCAAATGGGGATTCCTTGTTCAAAGATGTTCATTTGGACGTGTATCACATATATCACAAAACCTGTTTGTGATCAGAGAAAACCGTTTCCGCTCATATCCTTTTGTAAAAGAATAGAGTGAATGAGAAAGATAACGAATTTTGAACCGCTAACGAAAAGGGATAGGATAAATAGTTAGGGGGCCAAATGGACTTTTTGGGGATAGAGGGACTTGAACCCTCACGATTTCTAAAGTCGACGGATTTTCCTCTTACTATAAATTTCATTGTTGCCGGTATTGACATGTAGAATGGGATAAATTAAGTGTTCATCCCACATGTAAGCCTGTTAAGCAGAAACGAAAAAGTTTTGCCCCAGAACGTCAGAAGGAAATCAACGAGAAAGTCGACAAACTTTTCCACGCCTTAGCCATTAGGGAGGTGGACTACCCTGTTTAGCATAAAACATTGCATATTTTTATGTACTAATCATCATAGTTTAATTGATTTTGGGGATTAAATGATTGGAGTTATATCTGTTGAGTTATTAATGAAAATAGTTTGTGTTTGCAGTTAAAAGGTGCTAAATAAGGCTTCTTAAGGCCTTCCCAAATGTATTAAGATGATTGGGGATGAAAGAATGGCTAGAGGAAAGCTCTGGAGTGAAGAAATCAGAAAAATCAGACAAGGCAGCAAAAGCGTACCAGTACGATCCAGCCTCTGGAGTTTAGTGTACCGGTACTACGTATCGGTACGCTTTGTCATTCTGGTCCATTCTCTGCAACTTAGGTCTGATGCTTTGAGGGTCCAACCAAAAGATCTCCCATGCTCCCCTGACACGCTCACAATACTATTCATCCCTTTCACACTCTTCTTTGGACTTTTGGAGCCATGGTGATTAATGAAGAGAGAGAAGAGAAAAGAAGTTGAGTGTGTAGACAAGCTCTGCAATCCTCCTGTCCAGCCCATTCCTCCTGCATCCCTATGGATGAAGGTCACTTCTGGAGGCTAGGGGATCTCTCCAAGCACGTTTATGGCAAGGGAAGACTCCATTATTCAGGATTCTACATTACATAGAGAGATAGAGAGAGAAGGCCTAGTAGAAGATGATGAATAATGTTCTAGTAAGAGAAAATTGAGATTTTTGCATTTCTTTCAATACATTGTCTTGTAATCCCATATATGAATCTTTAGAACTTTATTTAATGTCATTAATGTTGGTTTCCTTCAAGTTCAATGCAAGTTTAATGCTCTTTTAAAGCTTTCACCATTAATGCATCAAAGTTCTTCATTTTCTTAGTTTTCAAATGGGTACTCAATATACTCTCTTATAGCTTATGTTTTCTTGTACTTCATATCTTTACAATGCATTCTCATTACATTGTCAATTTCATTTTAAGCATGAGTAGCTAAATTGTTTAGTTGGCAAAACCAAGGCGAACCTCCACTTTGGTATACCATTTCAACTCATTCTCCTCCCTTCTTTTAGAGTGCAATGGTTCGGTTTGATTGGGTTAAGGGTGGATAAATTGGTGAGTCTTTGATATTTCATAGGCCTAGTCACGGTTTATGCTTAGATACTCACCAGTCTTATCTCTAGCCTTCCACAAATCAATCGTTCATTCATACTCCATTGGAGGAGGGTTTCGAGTTGAGACGGTATTCCTATTGGAGTGACCTCTTGGATTTGTTAACATTTGTTTCTCATTTTATTAGCATCAAAACAAACTTCACCAAACAACTTCCAACAACCAAAGATTTTACACTTTCTTTCTCCCAAAAATCACTTTCCCCTCTGTTTACTTCCTTCCCTGTGGAAACGATCTTGGAATACCACCAAGTAAAACACGACCAGCGAAAGTCTCCTTGCACTTGGGGAGCACTTTTGTACACACACACACATTTTTGTGCATTTACACATCACATTACCATCATTTCATTTTTTTTCCATCTCCTTGCCCTTTCTTTTGACATCACCCATAGGAGAGTGACACTCCCCTTCATCCATATACTATACATGCTAACAGGTGATGTTTAGAGGTTAGGAAACTACAAGGAATTTTGTCAAGCATACCCCACCTGGTTAGCCAATGTGGTTCTTGTCAAGAAAACCAATGGCAAGTGGCGACTCTGCATAGACTTCACTGATCTCAACCGAGCATGCCCCAAGGACAGCTTTCCCTTACCTCGGATTGACTTGATAGTAGATGCCACCGCTGGACACGAGCTCCTCAGCTTCATGGATGCCTTTTCAGGCTATAATTAGATTACGATGGATCCAGTAGACCAGGAGAAAACCTCATTTGTGACTGAACAGGGAACGTACTGTTATCGAGTCATGCCCTTCCGATTGAAGAACGCTGGAGCCACCTACTAGCACCTGGTGAATCGAATGTTCCAAAAGCAAATTGGGACATCCATGGAGGTTTATATTGATGATATGTTGGTTAAATCAATGAGAGAAGAGATTCACATCGCTCATCTAGCGGAGTCATTCCAGGTCCTTAAGGAATATAAGATAAGACTCAACCCTGCAAAATGTGCCTTCGGAGTATCTGCAGAAAAATTTATGGGCTTCATAGTCAATAGTAGAGGAATCGAGGCTAACCTAGAAAAGGTTAGGACAATCCTGGATATGCAACCACCATCCAATATAAGGGAGATCCAATGCCTGAAAGGAAGAATAGTTGCCTTGAGCAATTTTGTGTCCAGATCAAGCGATAAGTGCCAACCTATCTTCAAAGTCTTAAAAAAAGGCATTTCAGTTGGATGTCCAGTGTGAAGAAGCATTAAAAGCTTTGAAGGTCTACCTGAGCTCCCCTCCAGTTCTGGTGAGCCCTTTGGAAGGGGAAGTACTTACTCTGTATCTAGCAGTCTTAGAATTCTCAACCAGTGTAGCACTAGTAAAGGAGCAAGATAGAGCTCAGCAACCAGTCTACTACTGTAGCCAAGCTCTTAGAGGGGCAGAGGAGAGATATCCAAAAATAGAGAAGCTTGTCCTAACCTTGGTGGTTACAACTAGGAGACTTAGACCGTACTTTCAAGCTCATATAATCGAGGAACCAACAGAATTGTCGATGAAGCAAGTGCTGCATAAACTAGAGTCTTTAGGGAGGTTGGTTAAATGGGCCTAGAGATCAGTGAGTTTGATATCAGATTCAAGCCAAGAACTACAATCAAAGGGCAGATTTTGACAGATTTCATCGCAGAGTTCATGACAGCAACACCCATGGAAGCCGCACGGCTAGTACCTAACCCCCCCACATGGAAGCCTTTCGTAAATGGAGCTGCCAATGATCAAGGAAGTGGTGCCGACTTAATACTGATCTCTCTAGATGGAATAGACATTGAGTATGCCCTCAAGTTTAGGTTTAAGGCTTCAAACAATAAGGCAGAATATGAAGCTATCATCGCTGGGCTCAACCTTGTTCACACAATGGATGCAGAGCAGTTGGAAATTTGTAGTGATTCCTAACTAGTAGTAAAATAGATAGAGGAGTCTTACGAAGCTAAGGGTGAGAAAATGGTCATTTACCTTAGAAAGGTGAAAGAATTGATCAAGAAGTTCGTGCAAGTTAAGGTCAGACATGTCCCAAGATCTAAAACTTGTGAGCAGATGCCTTGGCAAAGTTGGCAACAGCCTCTCAGGAAAATTTGGACAGATTGATTCCATTAGAGCACCTAGTAGAACCTTCTATGAGCCTTGAAGATGAAGAAGTGTTTTTTGTGCAAGCCCTACTAAGCTGGATGGGCCCCATCGTAGAGTATCTTCAAAATTGAACTTTGCTAGAAGATCCCAAAAAAGCCGCAAAACTAAGAACCAAGTCAGCCAGATTTTCTATTTCGCAGGGAAATTTATACAGACGAGGTTTTTCAACACCTCTCCTTAAATGTGTGGGGGATGAAGATGCCAATTAAATACTTAGAGAAATCTATAAAGGAGTCCGTGGCAACCACATCGGAGCTCGAACTTTGGCAGAAAAAACGATGATACAGGGATACTATTAGCTCAAAATGCTCAAGGATACTACAAATTTGGTCAAAAGATGCAAGGCCTGCCAAGTGCACGCCAATGTTCCCCATTGCCCACTAGAACTCTTGACTTCGGTAGTAAGCCCTTGGCTATTCCACCAATGGGGTTTGGACATACTTGGACCCCTTCCCACTAGTGTGGGGCAGTGTAAACTTGTCATTATCGGGGTAGACTACTTCACCAAATGAGCAGAAGTAGAACCCCTGGCAACAATTACAGAACGAAAAATCCAGAACTTAAAGTGGAAATCAATAATCTACAGGTTTGGTATTCCATGGACAATCGTCTCCGACAACGAAAGGCAATTCGACAATCCTAAGTTCAAGAATTTCTATGTTGAGCTCGGAATTAAGAATTATTTTTCAACTCTAGCTCACCCTCAGTCTAATGGACAAGTAGAGGTCACCATCAGGACCATTAAAGTAGCCCTAAAAACTAAGTTGAAAAATCTAAAGGGTAAATGGGTAGAACACCTTCCAGAGGTGTTGTGGGCTTACAGAACAACTATCAGGTCGGTGACTCAAGAGACACCATTCACCTTGGCCTTCAGAACCGAAGTAGTGGCACCTATCGAGGTTGGGCTCCCATCCCCTAGGACTGAATTCGCAAACGATGAGAGCAATAATGAGTCCCTTCTGTTGAACTTGGATCTTTTGGAATAAAAGAGGGAAACAGCTCTGCAACGAATCAAGAGTTATCAGAGGAAAACAGCCAAGTACTGCGATAGGAAGGTTAGGAACAAAAGTTTCAAGGTGGGGGATCTAGTGCTTAGAAAACTTCTGTTAGCAAGGAAACTGGGGCCTAATTGAGAAGGACCCTATATCATCTCAAGGGTGATCAGACCTAGAAATTATAAGTTATGAACAGAGGAAGGAAAAATCTTACCACATTCTTGGAACGCAGAGCATCTTAAAAGATTTTTCCATTAAGTCTATTCTATAATATGATTTTTCTTAAATAATAAAGCAAGACTTTGACTCATAACTGTGAGATTACATAAAAAAGAACTAAATAGCTCCTGATGAACTCTTCAGTTCATAAAACGAGCTCAATAGCTCTCGATAAACTCTTCAGTTCATAAAAATAGCTCAATAGCTTGTGATGAACTCCTCAGTTTATAAAATGAGCTCAATAGCTCCCGATGAACTCTTTAGTTCATAAAAAGAACATAATAGCTCATGATATGCTATTTAGCTCATAAAAAATTAAAATAAACCCTTCGGCTCATAAACTAAGGATGGGCTCTTCAGCTTGAGCATAGGAGATGAGCTCTTCCACTCATGAAGTCGATGCAGATACTTCAAATCATAAGCACACAACAAGGTCTAAAGCAAAGTTGCAAACAACTAGTAAAGGAGAACACTTAACCATCGAGCAAAGCAAATGTTTGAAGCAATACATTGGAGAAAGCAAAAGAAATACAAAAGGAAACTCTTAGTTCTCAAACATCACTGAGGCATCTCTTGAGCTCAGCCACCCCCTTTGGGTTGAATCTGATATCAATCCCTGGGCTTAAGCTATTTTTGAATCGATCCATTACGGTGAGAATTTTATTTTATGGTGATGCACTCTTACGGCTCAGCACAAGAGCTCTTGAGGAAACTTCTCAGATTTCTATGGGCTGAGGTCAGCTCGTATGGCTGCATAGACCTTTTGAAGTAGCTCCTTAGAGCCACCCGCCTCAAACTCAACATCTCCTTGATGAGTTGGCTAAAATTGGGCTGGTATTTCTCAGGCTCAATTTCCATCAAAGTCCCCATGTATGTAGCAACATGACCCCCAAGGATATATTTCTATATGGACCTCAACACCGAGTTGCATACTCTCTGCACTAGGTCTAGCAAGCCTAAGGTCACTATGAGGACAACCTTAAGCCCACGACAAAGAAGTTCATGGGCATAAGCAGCTGCAAGAGCCATATCACCAATTTTCTCTTAAGGACCCCTGACAGCAGGGAGAAGCTCCTTAGGAGTATGACCTCAGATCTCCAATAGCTACTGGTTCTATAGCCCTTTAGAAAATTGGGGAAGGTTTGCACCAAAAAGGGATCAAGTACCCTCTGCGTAAGGCCTCGGGTTGGCACATAAGCAGCTATTCCAAATTCTTTTGCTTCAAAGATGTCTGAATGACCCCTTGAAGCAAGGGGGAAAGGGAGAATATGAAATAAAGCAAATATGCACAATAGCTCAACAAAAACGGATATTTACTTTAAAAAATAGACAGTTACATCAGCATTACGTCAATAAGTTTTTTTTTAGAAGAAAGGTAAAAATGTAATTCAGCAGAGCAGTAGTTGGAGTAGGATAAGGGAAGTCCTAAGTTTCTGTGGTTGAAGCAGGAGGAGAAGAGCCTAGCGGCTCAGTAGCAGGTAACCCTGGTAGATCAAAAGATGAAGCTCCTGGCAGCTCAGCAGTCGAAACCCCTGTAAGCCCCAAAGCAAGCGTGCAAGGAAGAACTTCAAGGGCCCCAAAAATAGGGACCTCAATCCCAAGTGATGGTGAACTTAAGGCCAGAACCATAGAAACGGGATTAGCTGAGAATGGAATAGTGGTAGAAGTAATAAGAATCGAATCTGCTTCGGGAAGCTCAACAGTAGAAGACTCCAAGGCTTTGCTCTGGTCCTCTATCGTGGTTCCTTCTTCCTCCTTCTGAGGGGGAATGTCAAAGTCAAAATTCAAGTCAGGATATGTTTTCTCAGCCAGGTCTTGAAAAGCAAGCCATCCGGTGACCCACTTCATAGAGACATCATCCTTCAGTTGGGTAACATCTTCCCTCAGCTGGGATATAATGTCATCCTTCTAGATAATGGTGGCCTTCTACTCCTCAAGCTCTTGGCGGATGACATCATCACCTCGGACAGGTTGTCGTACTCTTTTTTCATATTCTTGAAAGAACGAAGGGCCTCAAGAGTTTCCTCACAAGATTTGACCCAAGCATCATTCTTAAGCTTGAGCTCTTCTCTAGTCTTCTTTGCCTTGTTTTTGGCTTTCTCCTTTCCAGCCTCCAGATCTCGAATAGAAGAGGCTTGCCTCTCCACATGCTCTTGGAGCTCCTGGTTCTGAATACGAAGATCTTCGTTGCTAAAGGATAGTTCAGCAATGATGAGCTCGAAGGCCTTTGTGACATTGGCTGAACCCTCCAAGAATTGGATCCTGTCCATCAAACCCTTCACATGGAGGGCTAGCTAAGGTCACAAAGGCCTTTGAGCTCAAAGTTGCTGAACTGTCTTTTAGCAACGAAGATCTTCGCATTCAAAACCAGGAGCTCTAGGAGCAGGTGGAAAGGCAAGCCTCTTATATTCGAGATCTAGAGGTTGGAAAGGAGAGAGCCAAAAATGAGGCGAAGAAGACCAAAGAGGAGCTCGAGCTTAAGAATGATACTTAGGTCAGAGCTTGTGAGGAAACTCTTGAGGCCCTTCATTTTTTCAAGAACATGAAAAAAGAGTATGACAACGTGTCCGAGGTGAATGATGTCATTCGCCAAGAGCTTGAGGATAAGAAGGCCACCATTATCCAGAAGGATGACATTATATCCCAGCTAAGGGACGATGTTGCCCAGCTGAAGGATGATGTCTCTACGAAGTGGGTCACCGGATGGCTTATTTTTCAAGACGTAGCTGAGAAAATATATCCTGACTTGAATTTTGACTTTGACATTCCCCCTCAGGAGGAGGAAGAAGGAACCGCGACAGAGGACCAAGGCAAACCCTTGGAGTATTCTGCTGTTGAGCTTCTTGAAGCAGATTCGGTTCTTGTTGCTTCTACCACTATTCCATTCTCAGCTGATCCCATTTCTAAGGTTATGGCCTTAAGTTTGCCATCACCTAGGATCGAGTCCTTGTTTCTGGGGCCCCTGAAGCTCTTCCTTGCACGTCTGCTTTGGGCTTGTAGGGGCTTTGGTTGCTGAGCTGCCAGAGGCTTCATCTTCTGATCTACTAGAGCTACCTGCTAGGCTCTTCTCCTCCTACTTCAACCACAGAAACTTAGGACTCCCCTTCTCCTGCTCCAACTATTGCTCTGCTCAATTACATTTTTACCTTTCTTCTCAAAAAAAAAACTTATTGACATAATGCTGATGTAATTGTCAGTTTTTTGAAGTAAATATCTATTTTTGTTGAGCTATTGTGCATATTTTCTTTATTTCATGTTCGGATTGAATCCTGTCCATCAAACCCTTCACATGGAGGGCTAGCTAAGGGCAGAAACGGGTGAAGCAAAGGTCAGCACTAGTTTATAACATTAAAAAAAAAAGAGAGAAGAGAGATAGACATTTACGGCAGTCGCTCCATGGAGAGCTGAACTGATCGAGGTCTCAAGAGGCATAAAGGAAGCTCTTTGAATGTCTAACTCAAGAAGAATGGAGCTAATTACCTAGCAATGAGCTCAATGTTGTCAAAAAAGGAGCCCTGGTTACTCTCCACCTTGGGGGTTTTCCCCTTCCCAACGCTGAAGCTCACAAGATGCGATGGGGGAAACTTCTTGGATGTCGCTCAGGAGCTGGAGGTGGGCAGCAAATGAGTAATCATCCCCAAGGCCTAATCGACCTCAGAAGAAGTTGGGGAGATCTTCCCTTGCTCAAGAACCCTGCTAGGGGCGAACGGAGACCCTTTGGGAAGAGGACTCTCTACAGTTTGTGGAATGGACGAAGGTTGAGTGGCTGAGATTGGAGTTGAGGTAGAAGAGCCAGGGGGTTCATCCTTTCTCTGTATCTTGGTTGGAAGAACAGGCTCCTACCGAAGCCAAACTCAGCCTTGCGTTTACCACCATTCTTGGTTTTCTTTAGCTGAGAAAGTTTAGCTTGAAGCTCTGCTGAGGATGGCTTCATCGCAGAAGACCCTGAGAACTCAAAACAGATAAACATATATCAGTAGAATGCAAGAAGAAAAGGAGAAGCTAGAAAGGGAAGAGTCAGGGTATTACTAGCTGCCTCCTCTGCACTAACAACAGTGAGGAGAATGGGAGCTTCTACCGTTACTTCTGGGAAACTGAACCCATGCGTTACAAGAATCCAAAGGCTTGATGAGCTCGGAGTACTTCTCTGAGTCACAACCCTCTAGGGATAGCAAAGCCTGCTTGTCTGCAGCACTAAGTTCAGGGTGGATACCTGAGAAGTGAAACAAGATAAGTAAAAGGAGGTCAGCATACAGAGCCCTAAAGTTAATACAAGCTCACTTAAAGAAGGGCATACCCAAATTGTCAGGGGCCTTCTAGACCTGAGGGATTGGAAGAGAATCTGAGTTATCTGTAGGATTGTACTCCCAGTGATCATCCCGCACGAAGGAGAAAAGTTTTTTCTAGCCCTTGTGAGAGTTGAGGAGATCATAAATAATTGCTTTGGCTTTTACCCGTTTAGAAATATACAAGAAACCATCGGTAAGGGTATACTTAACATTGAAATACTCTATAAGTAAAGAGATAGTGGGAACCCCAATCTTATATTTCTTAAAGAAAACAAGAAGGCCTTCCAAAACACCCCAGAAGTTGGGGGAGATCTGAGCAAGGAAGATGTTAAAGTGATGCAAAATGCTCTTAATAAAGGGGTGCATGGGAAAATGAAGGCCATTGTTGAAGGCGGCCACAAAAAAAATAAACCTTCTTCTGGACTTGGGAGACGTATGGAGTAAACTTATCTGGGCACCAGTATTGGACACCAGGAGGAAAGCCAAAACAGGCGCTACAAACCTTCATAAGGGAAGGAGTGGCTTCACTGGAACCCACTAGCTCTACAGCCCTAAAAGCAGCCCCAGTACCCTCAGTGCTGCCGGAGTTACCAACGTCACCCACCTTGGCCTTACCTTTGTTGGAGTTATGGGGCACAGGGGAGGATCTCCTCAGAGTTTCCCCTGGCATCAACAGAGTCGACACCGAGGAACTTGTCAATTTCCTCACCCACATCACCTAGGTCAGAATCCTCCTCAGCAGATCTGTTCCTAAAAAGAGAAACCAAGGAGGGGGTGGCTCTAGAAGAAGCAGACATAGTGGGGCAAGAGAAAAAGAGTCTAAAAGTACGATAAAGGGGAGGAATACTTGTGAAACACTCTCTAAGAGTCTAGGGGGCAACACAACAACTGCCAATAAGAAAAACCCTAGCAGTTGAATAAGGGTCTAAGAAGAGGAGGATACGAGACAAAGATCGACCTCGGTACCTAAAATAGCAAAATTGAAAGGCCCAAAAATGTAACAACCACCTCAAATCTGAGGGGTCCAGAATGAAGAAGCACGTAAAAGATAGGAAACAAACCTAATCTCATGAAGTAAAGAACGGAGAAACAAGCCTCGTTAAGCCTTCGGGTCAAATTAGGGGAAATCGTCTCTCTGAGAAAACCCAAAGAACAACGGCAAAGTGGGAAAGACAAAATCACGAGAAAATAAAGAAGGAAAGCTGAAGAGAATTCAAAGGAGGAAGGAACTGTTGAGCCAGGAGCATTTAAAGCTAACGATAGTTGGGGCTTCAAAGTGGGCAACGCGCACGAGAAACAAGGAAGTGAGGTCGCTGAAAGGGGGGTCCACCCTGTTTCCATCTAAGTTCAGCCCTTGCCCAAGCCAGCTTGACCAAGAGCTGGGGGGGCAACTAATGATACCTAGAAAAATTTCTAAGTATGAACTCAGACAAAGAGGTCAGACAAGGAGGTTAGACAAGTTACGCAAGGCTCAGAGGATCAGAGCTAGAGCTCCCCCCAGGCGAGGCAATAGCGGAGAAGATGAGAGAATACCTAGATATTAGTAGAAACCCTACAGGTGGTAAAGAATCGTATTCAAGTCAAAAACCCGCAAACAGCCAAGATCTTCTCCTAAAATCAAGGAGGATCCATCGGATAAATGTCAAGGATCTTGGTGCAAATCCCACAGAACTAGGAACTGTTCTATAAATACTGTATAATGCCTCCAAAAAGGAAAAAGAGAAGCCTAGTTGTATGAGAGGCCGATTGTAAATTGTATCCCCCATTAATGAAACAAAAGGAGTAAGAATCTCCATTAAAGAGTGGACTAGCTATGCTCCCAAGTTGGTGAACCACTATATTCTCGATGTGTAAATCCACCTAAACCCTGAAATTCCCTATCACGAATCACACGAGTCTAAAAGCCTAGACCTAAATTGCGGAGCCTAATATCAAACTTTTGCTCATTCGCATTAATTTACACCATCATAAGTCAATGCCCAAAGTCACATGAAGAAATTTAGGACTTGAAAAAGAAGTCTTATGCTAGTGCAGTTGGTTGCCTGATATATTAGTTGTGGGGTATGTAGATGCCAATTATGCTGGATATTTGGATGAGAGAAGGTTTGCAATAGGCTATGCAGATGTTTACATTCACATGAGGGTCTATTTGTTCGAACTTCATGTTAAAATCACTAGTGGTTCTACTTACAACTAACGCAGAATACATGGCAGTCATTAAGGTTGCCAAGAAAGCACTGTGTGTTAAAGGGTTGGTTAAATAGCTTGTTTTAAAGCATCATGGAGTTCATATGTATTGCGACAGTCAAAGTCTTATTTACTTGGCAAAACATCAAGTGTATCATGCTAGGACAAAGTATATTGATGTGATGTTTTACAAGGTGAGAGTTAATTGCTATTGGGGAGGGAGATGATACTGGAAAAGGTGCAACTTTGAAGAATGCATTTTACATGTTGACAAAGCCAATTCCTTTAGATAGGTTCAAGCATTGTTTGAACTTGGTTAATAGTTCTCAATGTTTAGAAAGGTGGCATTCTCAACCTATACGTTCTTGGTGGAGACAAATTATGATACTTCCCAGAGTCAATGAGGGTAGTTTAGTGGTACTAATGTTTGGATGCCCACTCAAATACTTGTAACGCCCCAAAAACCACCTTGGAAGGCATTACAATTTGAAACCATTCAGATCATGAGAGCAACTAATATGATCCATAAATAAATAAGATTTCATTCATCATTCATAAAATTTACAACATTATCCCAAAAGAATATGCACACTATGGCGCTTACATCTAAAAAATTTAACTGTTATAGTGCAGCGGAATAACAAAAGAAAACTAGACTTCACAATGTTTCAAAATGAATTATCGAGTCTAGAAAAAAAAGGTAAAGTCGCTCTAGGCGTCCACTTCGGAATCCATGTTCCCTTCTGTCGAAGTCTCCTAAGGTACCTGTTCATCGCCTTCAAGATCCTCCTCTCGGATATAATCTGAGAAATGTTTGTTTGTAGGGGGTGAGCACTAAGCTCTGTAGAAAAAATCCTCCAAAACTCGAACAAGGTTTAGAAAAACATATAAAAACAGTTGGTCACCTTTCACAAATAGCATATATGAATTTTGAAATAAAACAGGGACATTTAAACAAATCTCAAGTTTAAGCAACATCAGTAATTTAATGCATAAATGAACCCAATATACAACTAGTAACTCATGCCACCATAAATCGTTTCTCCCAAGATCTTGCGGAATCCCATACTTCCCAAGATTCTTGTAGAAACCATTTCTGGTTCAATGAACAATAACCCACCACTATGATATACGACTAATAATCTATTCCACCATAAACCGTTTCTCCCAAGTTCTTGCGGAATCTCATACTTCTCAAGATTCTTGTAGAAACCATTTCTGGTACAATGAACAATAACCCACCACTGTATTCGTATCTCTGGTATGAAGTAAGACCTCGCATGGATACCATCAAAAATATCATGGCCTATGTACAATCCACACAAATCCTTGCAAGGATATCCAACCTTTAGGAAGGGCGTATGCCAACACCATGGCAGTGACGTATCCAACCAAAGAGTAGTATACTAGCCCCTTTTCACAATAACCCGTAAGCGAGAATGGTTTAGTCCTCGCAAGGCACTAACCCCATTACGAGTGGTAGGAAAAGTTCTAACCCACACGGAGTAAGAAGGCGTCTACCCACTCCATGATACCCAGTCAATCATAGCCCATGTTTATCCAAACAACCACATAAGAGATACAATACCAATAATTCCTCCAATAACAAACAATTTTCAAAACCGCCAATTCCATGGGTATTTTGAAGAGTACAAGTAATTTCAACAATCCCCAAAATTTTCACATGTATCATTTCAATAGAACATTGAAGAAAATTCAAGAGATCATCATCAATATCATTTTATTACTCAACACAAAGCACTAAGGTTTTGAAATTAAGAACTAAGGAAGAATCAAGAAGAAAATTCATCTCTTTTGAAAACTAGGGTTTTATATCAAGAAAATGAGATTCATGGGTATTCAACCCTAACTTTGTTTAAAACACACTAATAATTGCAAAAAGACCAAGGAACAAAGAACCCATAGCAAATACATATGATTAGGAGTCGAGAAATACATATATATTAGCCCTAATATCAATGGATAAGAATGGAAGAAAACCCCCTACCTTGATGTTCTTGGAGAAGCTAGGTTTGATCTTTAATCCCCTTTATAACTCTTGTTCTCCCCTTCTTTCTTCCTCTCTAAGTCTTCCTATTAGGGTTCTAAGAGGTGTAGAGTGAGAGTGGTGTGAAAGAATGGGAGTAAATGTAGTGAAAATGGGGTTTTAAAATATAAAAATCTCGACTGTTTAACTATCTACTGGTAGTTCGTATCGAGCTATCGGTAGTTCGGATACACTGGCAATCTGCTACTAGTTGAGCTACCGATAGTTCGGATCCACTGGATAGAGTACTACCGGTAGGTCATACAGGTAGGTCTTGTCCAAATTTGCCTATTTCCTCTATTTTTCATTTCAAACCCATTCCAAACCCTTCCAAATCCAACCCAAGCTTATTCAACACACTTTTGTACTTCAAACCTAGTTGGTACAAGTTCTATTACAATGATTTCATACATGTGCAAGCTAAACTAAGTTTTAACTACTATTTCCTTGAATTTCCATAGAAACATTTCTAAAAGAAATAATAACTTTCTACATAAACCTACATACATATCTAAAGATAAAATGGTGGGGTTTACAATACTAGGTTGGACTTGGGGCTCGCGGGGCATATTAACCGTGGCAGTGAATGTGCGCATTTGGGATTTCCAATGGTTTTTTTGTTTAGTAGTTTTACTAGGATTGGGTAATTGAGGAAGTTTACCAGTAATGGATGTATTAGAATTACTGACACTATGTTTCCTAGTTAGACCAGGATTAGAGTTATTAATTGATTTCTATAAATATGTTGTAACCTTTTGGATTTATGGATGAAGGTAGAATTCCTACCAAACCAAGTTAATCTTGTGTTTTTATTTTCTTAATTTTTCTCGTTTTTAAGATTTATTATACACAAAAATATAGGATTTAAGATTTATTATACAAGATTTAAGATTTATTATACTAGAAAATATAGACGCAGAAATGATGTAGGAATAGTTGTAGATAAATGCCTAAAAGATAACGTAATAACAGATACAAGGAATGGAAATATGATTATATCTATCAAACTTGTGGTCAGAGAGTAAATAATTAATGTGATTAGCAATTATTGTGATGTCCCTAAAAGCGGGGGTCCTTTGTCAACCATTGACAATCTGTCAACCCACGAAAATACCCGTGATTGTCGTCAAATCCGACATCACGTCAGCAGAATCCTTTTAACCGGGATTGTTGCATGCATATTTTTTCATTTGACTCAACCGGTTCCAATATACCACAATTTATCTTTATTTTATGTCTATTTATATCGTTGGAACCAAATAACTCAAAGTCCAAAAGCATAATAAAATAATTTTAAAATTTCAAATTTTTGGAAGACCTACCGGTAGGTTATGTCCACTGGAAAAAGTCCTACCAATAGATTTTGCCTGATAAGCAAAATTATGCCTATACACGATCCTACCGGTAAGCTCTATCGGTAGGTCTTACCCACTGGACCACGTTCTACTGGTAAGTCCTGCCCAGATTTGCCTATTTCACTTATTTTTAATTACCAATTCATTCCAAACCTACCCAAACTCTTATAACATGTATTTGTACATCAAATACAGTTAAAACAAGTTCTATTACATTCATTTTTCAAAAGATTACATGTCCAAAACATAAATTTCACAATGTTTTACAAAATATGGATTAAAGGCCACAAGTCGGCCTCTTTTCATCCTTGAAGCTCCATATGAGAGCCGTCCACCGGCGTATGTGCCACAGTTGAAATATTTTCTTGTATAGGATGAGCTACGCTTAATAGAATATCTCCTGTAGAGGCTACTCTCCCCCCTGGATGCATATCAAATGTGCACATGCAACAATCAACAATCATTTTCCATTCCAAACAAGAATATGTCATTCAATGTTGGAATCCTACCATGTTATGTCATGATATGAGATGATACTCACTCATGCACTTTAACCCGAGTCCTCATCGACTACAGCAACACAATGCAATGCTAATGTGTAGCAAATCTGTCATTGATGAGTTATGTTCAATGATCATTTTGAAACAAAAGTCATGAGCTTATAAAACCGAATCATTGTTGGATGTTACACATCGAATGACTATTTTATAAAACAAATACACTTTTCTAGAATTTCACCTTAGGGGAGTTTACGAACCAGGTATTTTATCAAACAAAATTATGTCTCTTTGTTGGTAGTGGAGTTTTAGTATCGCACCGCAGGTTCCGCAAGCCAATACACTTTTCTGAAATTTCACCTCAAGGGAGTGTATGAACCAGGTAGCTAGGTCTTACACCCGAGGGAGAGTCTAGCCCTACTTGTTATACCCGACACAAGTTTTTCGTGCAACCATGTGACTCAGTCGGATCTTCAATCCAACTTTCCCGAGCCCACCCATCAATCACCAAGTATGGTGTTTGATCAAACCATGCACACACACTCACACTCATGACTAATGCCCATGAATGTGATGTCAACTTCATGCCTAATATGCAATGAATGCCAAATGAAAAATTAAACCACATATTCCATGGCAATTTATATCATAAGCATATAATTACCACAATTTATCATGATGTTAACATATTAACTCATTCGTACTCAACAACATTTCACAAGAATATTACTACATAATTTATATCAATAACATGCTTTATTCACAAAGGCACAATATTAACACATAGCATGCCACATAATATTAAATTTCAAGAATTTTCACAAGTGACATTCCCATATCAAATTCAAGCTAGAATTAGATTTAGGCCATTTTCATACCCATTTCCACATATCAACAACAATAGGCAAGTGACATATGTTGTTATATACACTTACCCATCCTATATAACATCTTAGGTAAGAAATAAACCCGAGTAGGAGGGAACCCTACCTCTTGGAGCGTGATACGAGTGGTAAAAAGCCTCAAGAACACCTCTCAAGGCCGAAACTCTTGATTTTCTCAAATCTCCTCTTTGGATCTTCGGTGAAATCCTATGGTTGCGTAGTTCTCATTATGGTGATCGAATTTAACTCTTGGTTTGAGGGATTCTGACCGTCAGAACTCCGTAGATCGAAGAAAGAAGGTGGAGATTTATTTTTCTTTTCTCTTGTCTCTCTTGCTCTTCTAACGTGAGAAATCTGATGAAAATAGGGAGAAAATCAGATATTTCTCCCTATTTATACCCTTTAATTGTGCGGTCCACGTCGCACCGCACGTTCCCTATTTTCGGGTCCATTTTTATCCCGAAACGACTTAATTTCATCCCGATTTAAGTTCAAATTATTTTTATTTGAACTTTCCTTCAGTTATGAGAAAATTTGATAAGATTTATTTTTGGGGACGTTTGTATGGTCACCCGACACCTAGTTGTCTCGTAAAACGTGAAAAATTCAACTATCTCATAATTCGATGAAAATTGACTAGGCAACTTGATTTCGTGAGACGAATCCAATATTGAAGTCCATTGTGTCATTCGAGCTTTATAAAAATACGTTTTTTAATTCTGCATTATAGTGGCAAATTATTATTTTTCTCTTTTCTAGAAAAAGTACAAATTTACCTAGGTTTTACATTTTTCCCCCTTAAAAGAATCTCGTCCTCGAATTTATACACACATACACATTCAACCACATGCTTATGCAACAAGTATAACATACTCAGAACTACAAAAAAATGTACCTCCATCCTCGAATAAGAAAGGATACCTAGTACAGATAGTATCCTCGGGCTCCTATGTCGCCTCCTCCACACCTTAGTGCTGCCACAACATCTTCTCTAGCCTCACAGTCTTGCCTTGCAAAATCTGATCCCGGCTATCCATGATGCGCACCAGTCCCTCCTCGAAGGTTCCATCTACATCAATAACTAGCTCACCTCAATCCACCACATGAGTCGAATCTGGGGTGTATTTCTGAAACATGGAGACATGGAATACCGAGTGAACACCCGATAAATTTGGCGGTAACGCCAACTAGTAAACAACTATACCAACTCTCTCAAGTACTTTGAAGGGCCCGATATACCTCAGCGACAGCTTTCCCCACTTGTCGAACCTGACCACTCCTTTCTTAGGCATCACCTTCAAGAAAACATGATCTCCCATCTCAAACTCTAAAGGTTACTACCGTCTATCACCGTAGCTCTTCTGTAGGCTCTGAGCCTTGAGAAGATGCTTCTGTATCAAGTCCACCTTCTCCAAGGTGTCTCTAACCAATTCCGAACCTGTAGAGGGTCTCTCTCCTACCTCCGTCCAACAAATCGGAGAACGACAAGGCCTCCAATAAAGTGCCTCATAGGGGTGTCATCTGTATGCTCGCTTGATAACTGTAATTGTAGGTGAACTCCAGTAAGGGAAAGTGCTTTCCCCAGCTACCTTTGAGATTTAAGACGCATCTCCGTAACAGCTCCTCTAGAGTCTGGATGGTCCTCTCTGACTGATCGTCCGTCTGGGGATGAAAAGCAGTGTTTATCATCAACTGAGTTCCCATGGCTCACTAGAAACACTCCTAACTCCTAAAAATGAGCTGTAAACCTGAGATCCTGATCCGATACTATAGATACAGGCACCCCATGCAACCGGAAAATCTCTTGTACATACAACCTGTAGAATTCCTTCGATGTGAAGGTCATCCGCACAGCCAAAAAGTGTGCCGACTTTGTAAGCCGGTCCACTATCACCCACACTGCGTCATGTCCCTGCAATGTCCGTGGCAAGTGAGTCACAAAATCTACTGTGACATGCTCTCACCTCCATTCAACTACCTCCAAAGGCTGGAGCAACCCTGTTGGTCTCTGGTGTTTAGACTTAACCTACTGAAACGTGAGACATTGACTAACAAAGTCCCCAACGTGTCTCTTCATCCCGCTCTAATAATATTGGTGACGAAGATCGTAGTACATCTTCGTGCCACCTGGATGCACTGCAAAACGGGAGCAATGGAACTCTCTAAGGATCTCCCCTCTTAACTTCGCAGACTGGGGAGCCACAGTCTTTCCCCTAAACCAAAGACTATCATCTGTATGAATAGTCCAACCCTCGTCATTTGTACCTGACTGTACTCGGTCCCTAATGGATAAAATCTCTATATCATGTCCCTGGGACTCAATCACTTTACTCAGTAGGGAAGGCATAGCCACCAAACTCCCTAAAATACCCTAAGTCTAATCCCTGTAGTGTAACCCGAACTATCCCACAATCTCGAGCATTTGCCATTCCCAGGAAGCCACACTAGCCAAAACTCCCCGTAACTTCAGGCTGAGTGTATCAGCCACCACATTTGCCTTACCGGGATTCTAATGCAAGGTGAAGTCATAGTCCTTCAAATACTCCATCCACCTGCGTTGCCTCATATTGAGGTCCCGTTGTGTAAAGATGTACTTCAAACTTTTATGGTTCGAAAAGTTGTGCATAGGATAGTTCTGCTTGTGATTCTTTAACTATCAAGAACCATAAGCCACCACTTTTCTTGATTGCATCAAAACACAAGCAAGTCCATCCTTCGAGGCATCACAATACATCGTGTACTTCTGTCCCTTTTTCGGGACTATCAAAATAGGGGTGGAAGTAAGCCTCATCTTCAACTCCTTAAATGCCTTTTCACACGAATCATTCCACTTAAACTTGACCTCTTTTCAGGTCAACTTGGTCATAGGTGCAGCTAATCGAGAAAAGTCCTCAATGCCTCCGGTAGTACCTTGCCAGTCCCAAGAAACTGCATATCTCAAAGACTAACTTCAGCCTCTCCCAATTTAGAATTGCCTCAACCTTCTCTGGGTCCACGGATACACTCGAAGCCAACACTACATGCCCTAAGAATTTTACCTCTGTAAGCTATAATTCACACTTGTTGAACATGGAGCACAATTGATGTTCTCTCAAGGTCTAAAGAACAACCCTCAAGTGACTCTCATGCTCCTCCTCAGACTTAGAGTAGTTCAAGATGTTGTCAACAAATACTACAACGAATTGATATAAATAGGGTTGAAACACCCTATGTATGAGATCCATGAATGCTGTCGGGACATTCGTCAATCCGAAAGGCATTACGGTGAACTCGAAATGCCCTTACCGCGTTCTAAACACCGTCTTAGGGATATCTGTCTCCCTAATCCTCAACTAATAGCAGCCAATGCATAGATCTATCTTGGAGTAGACCCGCGCTCCCTTCAACTAATCAAACAAATCATCAATCCTCGGCAAAGGGTACCTATTCTTGATAGTAACCCTATTTAATTGCCGATAGTCTATGCATAGTCGAAGGGTCTTGTCCTTCTTCTCGGCAAACAACACCGGAGCACCCCATGGTGAAGTGCTCATTCTAATAAAGCCCCTATCCATCAATTCCTATAATTCGATCTTGAGTTCTTGCAACTCACCTGGCACCATCTTGTGTCATAGATATGGGCAATGTACCAGGGTGCAACTCAATGGTGAAGTCTACATCCCTATGTGGAGGTAATCCTAGTAGTTTATCCAAAACAATATCCTCATACTCATAAACCACCTGAGGTAGACCCAATTCCTATTTCGCCTCATTTTCCAGGGTAAGGGTTACTAGCTAACACATCAACTGACCGTGCTAACGGGAGTCATACATTACTTGGGGTAAAACATCATGTTTTTTTCCCTTGGGACATGAAATAAATACCCTCCAGGGTGTAGGCAGTGACCCTCTTACGATCACAATCAATGACAACTCAGTGTGTCACTAACCAATTCATTCAAAGAATGACATCAAACTCTGACATATCTGATCAACACTCACCCTAGTTCCTAGGGGAGAACTCACATGCAAAAGCTCTTCCAAGGTCTCAACCTCTAAGCCCAAATCTTTCACACATTATACAGTAATAAAAGAATGAGATGCACCAGAGTCAAATAATACCCTTGCCCATAAGCGAGAAAGTATAAATGTACCCTGAATAACCAACTGATCCACTGGCTCAGTCTAAGGCATAATGGCGTAGACACGTCCTTGGGTCCCTGAAGTCCCGGCTTGTGAGCCCTGTCCTCGACCTCGACCCCGACCCCGACCCATGCTCTGGCCCATGGTGGGGTAGGGAGGAACAAAGTGCGTCTATGCATGCCCCACCGAAGACTGGGATTTGGATGCTCCATAGCTCTGAGATTCCTGTTGCTGAGGACAATCCCGCTTCATATGCCCTGGTTGGTGGCAAATGAAACATGTACCAGGCAGGCCTCTAATTTCTCCCGACTTGGGAGGATCAACCTTGGCCTTGGCCCACATCCTGGCTCATCTGGCCTGCTTGTAGAATCTCCACACGTGAAGTACTAGGGGCTTGGACAGCACCCTGTAGTTAGAACAGATCTCTTTGGTCCATAATGGAATAGCGAGGAACGACGTGTGCTTGTGTGATTCCCATTGACGACTGGAATTGAAATGTCTCAGAACTCCATGAGCCATGCCTCAGGGGACAATTCTTTCTCACATGGCCCTTTTGGTGGCAATGATAGCAAGTCCTCTGACCTGCCTGATATGTTGTCCTCTACCTTTTTTCGTGAATGTTGGTGGCTCATAAAACTTAAATTTATTTGGATGGCTTGAGCCCCTTGACTCATATTGGCGCTTGCCTGTGCTAAGTTAGTAGTCATCGTACCCATAGCCTATATAACGACTTATTGGTCAAAGGTCAGTGGTGGTTGGTTATTGATCCGCCCACTGCCTCAACGTCCCCTTCCTCTATACGCCATCTACACACATGTCAAATAGCAATAGAGTCTCACATAGTACCCCTAGATAGGAATCAAGTATAAACTTTGGGATTTGTTTCCTTGTCTCACTAATAGAGCATATGCCACCACTAGTAGACATTTACACCGTGAACTATCATGTTCATCCCTTTTTTCGAATCCTAAGATTATGTTTTGTAACCCTAGTGTTTCTCCTTTCCATACACATTTTACCATACATATAATCCACATAACACATAGCACATAACATGTAGCACTTAAAGCACATAAGATGAAATGCACAATGAATGCAATGGTCTAGACTCATGCCCATCAAGCCCTAGGTGAATCACATACCTATGCTCTGATACCAAGCTATGATGTAAAATCCCGGTAGATTTAAACTTTTATGAATAAAGGGTAAAATGGTAAATTGTCACCATGATTCGGGTTGTAAATCTGAAATTTTTTGTAACTCGGATGACAAAACGGACCTCACCGTTGGATTCGTCTCGCGAAATCGAGTTACCACGTCAATTTTCGTCGAATTCTGAGATAGTCAAATTTTTCACGTTTTACGGAGCGATCGGGCTTCGGGTGACCCTGTACACGAATTTTTTATAAAATTTTAAATTTTGGGCAATAAAATAAGATAAATTGAAATAAAAATATTTTAGATTTAAACCGGGGCGAGATTTAATTGTTCGGGACAAAAACGGACCCGAAATTAAAAATGGACATGTGGCCAATTGTGGGCCAAGTGTTCTAAAGTATAAATAGGGGAAAAATCAGATTTTTCCCCCATTGTTCAGCATCCTCTTCAGCCGATAGAAAAGAGAGGGAAAGGAGAGGGAAAGCTTCAACTTCTCTCTATGATCTACATAATTCTAGTGCTCAAATCCGCTTGGACCAAGAACAAAGATCGTTCTCCTCGTCAAGGGCTACGTCTACGTACCAAAAGGAAGTGATTTCACCGAATAATCAAAGGAAGAATTTTTGGAGATCAAAGCTTTTGGGTTGGTTTTGGTGTTTTAGGGGTTTTCTACACTCCTAAGAGGTAGGGGTTATTCCTACTTTGGATTATTCTTACCTTAGGTGTTGCTAGACTAAGGGTGAAAATTATGTGTATGCATATGTATTGTTATACATATATGTCTATGGGTATGAAAGTGAAAAAAATTAGCATAGGAATAGCTTAGGCTAGCTTCTAGCTTGAATTTGGTATATGGAGGTTACATGTGATTATTTTGTAACTTGGTGAAAACTTAAGGCATGCTATGTGTTTTATAAACTATGCCTTGGAATGTGTTATGTGAATACATGACTTGAATGACTATAAGATGTTTGATAAAATGCCCTAGTGAAATTGAGTGTGTTACTTGCATGATGCTATGTTATAACATGCTTGAGTGATTGTGAAATCATATGCTTAGGATATGATTTTTGGATGAAGAGTGTTATTGACATATGCATGAAATGATATATTGAGCATAATGAGATATGGTAGTTATATACTTATGATACAATTGCATTGATGTATGAAAATGTTTATATGTTTGTCATAAGCATATTGAGCATTATTTTGTGTGCAATGGAACATCACATTGCATGTGCACGGAAGTGTCTCATTACATGAGTGAGTGCATGTTTGACGTCAATACCACACTTGGTGATTGACGGAAGGCTTGGGAGAGTTGGGTCGAGGACTTAGCTAAGCCGCTTGGTTGCATGATGAATTGGGTTGGGGTAGCAAGAAGAGGCATGACGACCTCTCGGGTGCAAGACCCGGTGATTGGGCTACGCACTCCCTTGGCTCGGCCCATAAAGTGTGTGGGTGTATTCGGAACCCTCGGTCGAAGTCCGTAAATTTCGTGTGGGTTGGAGGCCCTTGGTGTAAGTCTATGAACATCCACCCCTATACAAGACCCTAGAGTGATTAACGCCATTGTGTGTAACATAAATGGTGGTTTCGACTAAATTGACACTTGCATGTGTTGGGGAGCCGGAGAGAGCTCGGAATTGCATGGGTGAGTGTCACTTCATTCCATGGCATAGCATTGTTGCATTCCATCATAGGATGCATAAGTGTGAGAAATGCTTGGTTGTATGTTTGTGTGATGATTACATGAGCATGTGCATCTAGGGGAAGAGTAACCTCTATAGGTTTATCTCTATTGGGCGTTGTGCTCACCCTATACGGGAAAAAATTTTAGGTACGGGACACGTTCCGGTGGATGGCTCTCATTCGGGGGCTCTTGGTTGAAGAAAAGCCGGGTTGTGGCTTTTGAATTTAGTTTTTGTAAAACTTTTGGTTAATTTCCATTTTGGCATGTAAAAGTATGGAAATAGTTGTATTAGAACTTGTATTGACTATATTTGGTATCAAATAGATGTTGTATAAGTTTTGGATAACCTTGGATTGATTTGGGGTTGAAATCATACACAGAAATTTCAGACACTGCTTAGTGTTTGAGCCATAACTTTTTATTGTGACGTCCAAATGATCTGAAATTTTTACAGTAGGTAGTAGACACCTAGGGCTACAAAAGTGTTTTTATGAAATTTTTCAATTCCACTTCTAAACAGGTCAAAACCGCACTGGAAGTTGCAGCAGAACAGAAACTGCATTTTCTGTTCGAACGTAAAGTGACGTTCGAATGGTGCGAGTTTTGAACAGCAAAACCAGCAGAGAACCAAATGTACTGGGAGCTACCTATTTTTCAAAACCAAGGGACGTTCGAATGTGAATAGTGCTGTTCGAACGTTGACTCTAAAACCGAAATTTTTCAAACTATGCACTAAGCTTCCAGGCTTGGATTTCTTTGATTTAAAGAACACCAATGGACTTGGATTTCTCTAGTTCCAAGGATACAAATGGACACTAATTGAGGTATATTGAGGCTTATTAGACCTTGGTGGATTTAAATGATAACTATTACATATATGCACTAATGTTAAAGTAACCTTGCATGTTTTACTATAAATATGGATAATTGGACCCGGTGTGGTCAATGTTTACTTATAAATGGACCCGGTGCGGTCATTGTTTATATTGGGCCTCAGATGGGTCATGTGTGTTATGTTGCACAGGTTGGGTATTGGGTAGAGTTCCCTGTACAAAGGAGACTCTGCCCAAATTTTGTTAAGTTATGGACCTCGGTAAATGGGACATAACGGTGTGATATCGAGTCACTCGGTATTTACGGATATTCCGCGGGTTGATGGGTAATCAACGGACCCCCGGATTTTGGGGTGTCACATATGACGCCCCTAAAACTGGGGGTCCTTTCTCAACCGTTGACCATCTGTCAACTAGCGAAAATACTCATGATTGTCACCAAATCCAACATCACGTGTATAACACATGTATATTTTTCCATTTGACTCAACCAGTTTCAATATACCACAATTTATCTTTATTTTATGTCCATTTATATCCTTGGAACCAAAGAACTCAAAGTCCAAAATCAAGGCAAAATAATTTTAAAATTTCAAATTTTTGAAAGACCTAATGGTAGGTCCTACCGATAGGTTGTGTCCACTAGAAAAGTCCTACCGATAGGTTTTGCCTGATAAGTAAAATTCTGTCTCTACGCGATCCTACCGGTAGGTCTTACCCACTGGACCACGTTCTACAGGTAGGTCCTACCAGTATGTCCTACCCAGATTTGCCTATTTCACTTGTTTTCAATTTTTAATTCATTTCAAACCTACCCAAACTCTTATAAAATGTATTTGTACATCAAATAAAGTTAAAAAAATTTCTATTACATTCATTTTTCAAAAGATTACATGTCCAAAACATAAATTTCACAATGTTTCACAAAATATGGATTAAAGGCCACAAGTCGGCCTCTCTTCTTCCTTCAAGCTCTGGATGAGAGCCGTCGACCTGCGTATACGCCGCACTTAAAATGTTTTCCCATATAGGGTGAGCTACGCTTAATAGAGTATCTCCTACAAAGGATACTCCCCCCTAGATGCATACGAAATGTGTGCATGCAACGATCAACAATCATTTTTCATTCCAAACAAGAATATGTCATTCAATGTTGGAATTCTACCATGTCATGTCATGATATGAGACGATACTCACTCATGCACATTAACCCGAGTCCTCACCGACTCCCGCAACACAATGCAATGCTAATGTGTAGCAAATCTATCATTGATGAGTTACGTCCAATGATCATTTTGAAACAAAAGTCATGAGCTTATAAAATCGAATCATTGTTGGATGTTACACATCGAATGACTATTTTATAAAACAAGTACACTTTTCTGGAATTTCATCTCATGGGAGTGTACCAACCAAGTATTTTATCAAACAAAATCATGTGTCTTTGTTGAGTAGCGGAGTTTTGGTATCTTATCGCAGGTTTCGTAAACCAATACTTTTTTTTGGAATTTCACCTCAGGGAAGTGTATGAACCAGGTAGCCGGGTCTTGCACCCGATGGAGGGTCTAGCCCTACTTGATATACCCGACACAAGTTTTTCGTGCAACCATGTCACTCAGTCAGATCTTCAATCCAACTTTCTCAAGCCCACCCATCAATCACCAAGTATGGTGTTTGATCAAACCATGCACACACACTCACACTCATGTCTAATGCCCATGAATGCAATGCCAACTTCATGCCCAATATGCAATGGATGCCAAATGAGCAATTAAACCACATATCAACATATCCTATGACAATTTATATCATAAGCATATAACTACCACAATTTATCATGATGTTCAACAACATTTCACAAGCATATTACTACATAATCTATGTCAATAACATGCTTTATTCACAAAGGCACAATATTAACGCAAAGCATGCCACATAATATTAAATTTCAAGAATTTTCACAAGTGTCATTCCCATATTAAATTCAAACTAGAATTAGATTTAGGCCATTTTCATACCCATTTCCACATATCAACAACAATAGGCAAGTGACCTATGTTGTTATGTACACTTACCCATCCTATATAACATCCTAGGTAAGAAATAAACCCGAGTAGGAGGGAACCCTACCTCTTGGAGTGTGATATGGGTGGTAGAAAGCCTCAAGAACACCTCTCAAGCCCAAAAATCTTGATTTTCCCAAATCTCCTCTTTGGATCATCAGTGAAATCCTTCGTTCTTGGTATGGTTACGTAGCTCTCATCGTAGTGATCAACTTTAACTCTTGATCCGAGGGATTCCGACTGTCGGAACTCTATAAATCGAAGAAAGAAGGTGGAGATTTCTTTTTCTTTTTCTCTCTTCTCTCTCTTGCTCTTCTAACATGAGAAATATGATGAAAATAGGGATAAAATCAGATATTTCTCCCTATTTATACCCTTTAATTGTGCGGTCCACGTTGTGCTGCATGTTCCTTATTTTCGGGTCCGTTTTTGTCTCGAAACGACTTAATTTCGTCCCGGTTTAAGTTCAAATTATTTTTATTTAAATGTTTCTTTGATTATAAGGAAGTTTTTTAAAATTTATTTTTGGGGACGTTTGTAAGGTCACCTGACACCCAATTGTCTCGTAAAACGTTAAAACTTCAACTATCTCAGAATTTGATGAAAATTGACTGGACAACTCAATTTCACGAGACGAATCCAACGGTGAAGTCCGTTGAGTCATCCGAACTCTATAAAAATACATATTTTAATTCTACATTATAGTGACAAATTACCGTTTTGCCCTTTTTCGGAAAAAGTTCAAATTTACCCGGATTTTACAATTATGCACCATAAGTAGGGTTAGAGGAACATATTAAAAAGAAATTTTGCTAGGAAATGAATGAATTAGTTCAATATATACCTATAGGAGAAAATATAATCATAAGTGGAGATTTCAATGGACATGTAAGAAAAGACAAGACACAATATGAGAGGGTGCATGGTGGTTACGGATATGGTAATCAATATGAGAGTATCTTAGAGTTTTCAATGGCATATGATCTTGTAGTGGCAAACACCTTATTTAGAAAATGATAAGAACATCTAATAATCTTTAAAAGTGGACCAAACAAAACTCAAGTAATCTTAAGTAGAAGAAAGGACCGCTTGACATGTAAAGATTGTAAGGTTATCCTGGGGCAGAGCCTAACATCTCAACATAAGCTGACAATCCTAAATTTATATATTAAAGGGCAACATAGAGTAAGGAGAATATTAGAAAAACAAGAATAAGATTGTAGAATCTAAAAGGTGAGAAACTACTACTATTTAGGAGTACAATGTTTAAGGATACTATATGGAACCTAGAGGATGAGACTAATGTTCTGTGGAGTAGAATGAAGGAATGCATTAGGAAAATTTTGAAAAAGGTTCTTGGCAAGTCAAAGGGTAGAGGGCTTGTGGAAAAATAAACTTGGTGTTGGAATGACGACGTACAAGATGTAGTTAAGGCAAAAAAAAAGCCCTTAAGAGATGACAAAATTATAGAAATAATTAGAACTTCCAACCATATAAATTAGCTAACAAAAATATTACAAATATAGTTAGAGACGCTAAGTTAAAAGCGCACGATGAGTTGTAGGAAAAAACTAGATAGTAATGAGGACAAAAAAAGACATCCACAAATTAACTAAAACTAGAAAGAAAAATAAGAGACTTTAACCAAGTTAAAATATATCAAGGGCAAGGATTTCAAAGGTTTTAGTTAAGGATGAGCAAATAAATGATCGATGAAAGGAATTGTTTGAGAAATTATTAAATGAAAATCACTTAGGAAACTTAGAAGAGATAGAAAATGATAGGATTCATGAAACTAAAGTACACACGTTCTTTTGTAGAATAAAGACTTCAAATATTGAGATTTCATTGAATAAAATAAAATTAGATAAGACTTTAGGACTGGATGAGATAACAATTGAGGTTTGAAAGTGCTTAGGGAATAACGGGGTGTCTTGGCTAACGAAATTATTCAATAGAATTATTGTTACTAGGAAAATACCCGATGAATAGAGATAGAGTATTTTAGTACATATCTATAAAAATAAAAGAGATATTTAAAATTTTAATAATTATAGAGGGATAAAATTGATGAGTCATGCAACAAAATTATGAGAAAGGGTCATTGAACGTCACCTAAGAGTTGAAACTACAGTTTTGAAAAATCAGTTTAGATTTATGCCTAATAGATCAACTATGGAGCCTATATATTTATTAAAAAGAAACTCATAGGAAAATATAGAGAGAAGAAACAAAATCTCCTTAGGGTGTTTATATTTCTTAATGTTACAAGGTATACGGGTACTTAAATTATGATTAAACGAAATAATAGAAAAATATATGAAAATATTTAAGTTAAATGAGCGAATAGTATATGACCAAAATGAACGGCGAAGACAGCCGACCCTAAATGATTAGAAGATAAAGCTTGGTTTGATTTAATTTATTGTTCTAACTTTTGGATGACCCTCTCCAGGTTAATTAATTATACTAACTATTGCAAAATCCACGATACGGTTTAGTAAATATCAGCTGGTTGAAAGCTTCATCTCAGAAGGAATATCCTCTTGTCCTAAGCGTGAAACTGGGATGCTAGTGGAATGTGCTGATGTGGGGACCCTAGTAGGGACCCACATCAGCCATCATATGGTAGGCAAAAGCTTTACTTGGGTCATGTATGTGTGTGTGAGAGAAGAGAGAGAGAAAGAGAGAGAGACAGTGAGAGAGAAAGAACATGGTTTGGCTGTGCAAACTCGGCTTTGCGTAATGGGATGTTGAAAACTAAGCATGTTAGAGGGAGGGAAAGCGGGTGGCAGACAAGACATATGTTGGTGGTTGGGTCATTTTGATTGGATCAAAGTTTCACGGATACTAGCCTCTCCATTTTGTTTTTAGATGGTTTAAGACTCCTAAGTCGAGCCAATTTTCTTATACAAGTTGTAATTTTGCTGTAGCAGGAGTAAAGAATTAAAAGTAAGGTTTGAAGTTCAAAATCACTAAATATAAATGAAACTAGAGTTTACAATTCTTAACATGACTCATTCTGACATGAAATTAATTTCAAAATATCGGGCATAATTTTTACTTAAATGAATTTGGATCAGAACTAGATTTGTTGAAGGCTGACTTTTGGTGTTTGCAGTGGTTAAAGATTCCATTAAACGAGTCTTGAATTCTGGAGGCGATGGATTTAGAAATCTTAAATTTATGTTTTGTTCATTTTAGCAAATAATTGATTTATCCATAATTGCATTCGTCAGCTTTATTGATGAGTTTTTAAGGATCCTATTAAGACCCAACAAGCTCCAATTAATTTGACATAGATTCAAATTACAAAAATTTGAGATAGGAGAAGATTGAAATCCAAGATCAAGTTGCATTAATAGGGTAGAGGAAGACGACACACTCAACTTGGCATAGGACCCACCTAGTTAGACTAATTGTTTCCAAGTGGAATATTACTCATGATAAAAGCATTGTACTGCTACATTTTGACCCCATTCTCACTACATTACAAGCCAAATGATGGGGTGAGCCTTTCGAGGACATCACCTTGTATATACCACTCGGACATGAAATTTACGGATTCAAATGCTCTCTACTATGTTGTATACAATTTTATTCCATACTAATTAGTACACACGTGCGTTACACGTAGACCATTTCGAGTATCAAATATTACTCATTGTTGATGTCAAAAATCATGAACTCCAACAAATCATACGGATTCGTCGTATCTTTGTCAGCTTTTGTAAACAAGTTTTTGAACTCTCTTGCTATTTAGATGCCGGCTATAAGTTAGGTGGTATACATTATTTAGTTTTCACGGAAAATAATTAAGTAGATAGTCAATAACCAAGAATTAGAATCAATAGTTCACCAATAAACTCATGATTTAAATAACTTCAACAAAACCAAAAGGAGAATTATCACATGTTGACTTAGGTAATTCAAGAACTCCTCATTTTCAAGTTTGAATATTTCCAATTTGGTCTTGGACCCCTTCTTGATGCATCCTTTTTATCTTGAGAACATTACTCTAGCTTTCTACTTCTTAGAGGAGATATTCCTTGCCTCCATTTGAGCGTTTGTGCTTGTCATCATCTTCTCCGACTATTGTGTGAGTATGTTGTGCGGGTGATAACTATTGTTGTTGAACTCTTGTCACAAAATCAATCAACATTCTTTCTTTTTTGCCATGACATGATAGACTTAAATTAACCTAATAATTTAAAAGAGTAATCATGCAACTCAACTTAAGCAGAGTGTTCCTTTAATTGAATATAGTTATATATAATCCAAGTTTGTCGTCACTCCAAACTGCTTGAATGGTTAACAATAGCAAAATAAGAATTGTACCCAAACAGAAGTTTAGTGTTGTTTTTTTAACATTTATATATATTGGAAATTCTATATAATTTCATCATTACCCACACAATATAATACAAAAATAACTCTTCACCTATGACAAGTTTTTAGCCAAATAAAATTCAAGATTAACGAAAAATTAATAGTTAATTATAGGAAAAGAGAAGTTATATAGAGAACCTCTGTAATAGTTTATAATAACAAAATTAAAGGAAAAGGAAAGTCATGGAGAGAATCTCTCTCTTAAAAGACAAATACATAGCTAATTAGACATTTTAATTGATGTCTCATTCGTAAAATTTCTCATATTGGCCAATTGGTTGAGTTTCTTGAAGTCTAAAACTTATGAATGTATTATGGGAAACTCGATCGATTTGGCCGAGTTTCCTACATTACAAATAAATTGAGACAATATCTTCATCTTTGTTTTATGCTCTCTTCCATTCGTAATCATATGATTTTCTCATCAAATTCTATTTGATTTTAAATAACTAGTATTCATTTCAATAAATAATTCCCTCATCAAAGCACAAAGTTTACTTTATAAAAGACTACAGTCACTAACATCCAAATTCACTTACTTTCTACATAAAAATTCAAATTAACTTCCACCTAAATAGACCTAATACTACAACTACGTCTTTTTCTGGAAGGTAATATTACAATTACCTCATGTAGTAGAGAATAATAAGAATTGATGTTCAATTTTATTGAGTTGAGAACCTAGAAATCAACTTCCAAGTTTTTAGCCAAGTCTTGTATTTTTTCAGAAACTAAATGGAGGTATTGTTCACAGAAAATTGAAAGCTAAATTATCTACTTGTGCAAGTAAAAAGGCAATAATTTTTCTGAAATGACAATACATAATGCATAGTTTAGTTTGAGGCATTAACCACTTTACCTTAAGAATATGGTTTGAAAATCTAGTCAAGTCACACCTAATTGAAGATATTTAGATTTGCACCTAGTATACTCACTGAATTGGTTATATAAGTAAAACCCAACATTTGGTCATGCAGAATTTGTAGGGAGAAAAAATCAAGAATCGAGTGTGAGAAAGAAACAGATTACCATTAATTTGTAAACATAATATATATCTAATATGATACAGACACTAGAATATGACAAAGTTCAAAAATATAAAGCACATGTATGTCAAAGATACAACTAATTAACATAATATGATATACTTTTAGACAATAATAAAATTATAATATATTTAAAATAAAACATATTTTATAATAAAATTAATAATAAGATCTAGCAAATATTATTTTTTTGATTAAAATTAAATTAGATCAAAATAAACATCCATAATTTTCACCAAACATCATTACATACATTAATATTCATACTACATAAGTTACATAAAAAAACATAGAAAAAAAAACACACACCAAGCTACAATCATTTAAAAAAAAACATTGGTCGTGTTTGACTGAACTCATTATTCATGACACTTTTAGCTGTGTCGGACACATGTCTGGTTGTGTCCAACGCTGCCATGACACCCTCGAGAAGTATACATGCTTTCTAGCCTGCAACTGACCCACTATTCCGATTTGTTGTTATTATGTGATGTGCCTCACCCAGTTAATGGGATATCGCAAGCTTCTATCACTCAAAATTGGCGATCTAAATTATTTTTTTATTGTATTCTTTGTGTGTCCTATGGGACATCTGGCCAAGGACATAAAGAAAGATAATACATTCAAAAATCTAATTGATGTAGACACTACATATACTTTTAAACACAAATCAATGTCAACCCCTTTTAATTATATGCTTAGAAGAAAAAAAATATAAAGATTTCAAAATTGTATGTAGTACATAACTGCCTATAGAAACTCATGTGGGCTCACCTAGAGACACAAAAAATGTTAAGTATACGCATTCTATGAACAAAAGTCATTGTTAAAGTTTGACTACACTGTTAACAAACCTGTCCCTTGAAGTTCCTTGAGTGCCAATTCTTTCGAGTGAGCTCTCCAAATCAAAGGATGAGTGTAGATTTGCAATGCAGATAATTTTTAAGGATAAGAAAAAAATTCCTCAATGGAGTAACTCGCATTAAAGATTTAATTGTAAAATTCACAAATTCAGTCTTTCTAATGTTATTGAGTCCCACCTAAAAAAATTGTCGTAGCCATCAGATTATAATTAGCAACAGAGAATGGTGAAATTGGACACTTGATTGTCTAAGTTTATATTCAAAATTGTCCAGAATATACCAATGAGCAACAAGAATGAAATGCCATAGTAATAGCAACAAATATTAGAACCAGTAAGTGCCCTAGACCATTGCCTATTTCTATCAAGCTGTGGAACTTGCGTCCGAGTAAAACGGTACAATAATATCAAAGAAATCGAATGAGGAGATAAATCAAAATAGGAATATAAACTATTAGCAAAAGATATAAAGGGATAAAAAAATCTGCTACATGTAAAAAGCTATGAAAGCTAAATATTAGTGAACCTCGAGTTAAGAACATGTCGAATGTCATCTAAAGAAGAGTCAATGATTTCATATCCATTAGGAAGATAATAAACTTTCTATGTTCGAAGATTTTGTAAACCTGGTGTCCTGCTTCAAGGCTATGAGTGTATGCATGAGATTTCTGGCATCTTCCTTGGTAAAACTTCCCACAGACCAAACACGCATAAACATTCAAATTCGAAAGAGAAATAGAACAAAACTTCTCAAAATCAAAATTCAAAACCTGCAAACAAAAAGCTATAAAAGTCAAATGCATCTGCAAATAAAAGCACATAAAGCCACTACCACCTCATGAATAATGAGATGTGCTCAAAAAGAAAGTCAGTTAGCTCACGAAACAGCTTCTGCCTCTTGGAGTCCTCGGTCATTTTATTTTCTTCTTCTTCTCTTTTTGTTTTCATTCTATTCACACATAGTCCAAAATTTTGGTGAGTTGAAAGTAATTGGAGGATCGATAAGATTGTGGACAGAAGCCCACAAATTGATACAAGAAAGAGCCAAAATTTTGAAATATAACAAAGCAGAAAAATGAGAGAATGGAAGACAGAAAAAATGATCGAGAACAACAATTTTTTTATCAATTGAGAAAGATTTATTTGTTGTGGGAGACAATGAATTGTAAATGTTTTAGGGTTAATTTAAGGAAATTAAATATAATCAGCATATTAATTTAAGGAAATAAAATATAATCAGATGATCGTGCACTAGCACTGCTTGTTGAACAATGCAGCTAATCAATTTGATGCTAAGGGAAGATCAAAAGACATAGTGGAGATTAATCAAAATAGGACATAGTGGAGATTAATCAAAATAGGAATATGAACTATTAGCAAAGATATAAAGGGATAAAAAAATCTGCTACATGTAAAAAACAATTGAAGCTAAATATTAGTGAACCTTGAGTTATGAACATGTCGAATGAGAGTCAATGATTTCATATCCATCAGGAAGGAAATAAACTTTCTCTATTCGAAGATTGTGTAAACCTGGTATCCTACTTCAAGGCTATGAGTGTATGCATGAGAATTCTGGCATCTTCCTTGGTAATACTTCCCACATACCAAACACGCATAATCATTCAAATTCGAAAGAGAAATAGAATAAAACTTCTCGAAATCAAAATCCAAAACCTGCAAACAAAAATCTATAAAATTCAAATGCATCTGCAAATGAAAGCACATAATGCCACTGTAAAACCCGATAAATTTAAACTTTTGTAAACAAGGGCAAAACAGTAATTTTGTCGATATAGTGTGGGTTAAAAATCTGAATTTTTCTAGATCTTGGATGATGAAACGGACCTCAGTGTTGGATTCGTCTCGCGAAATCTAGTTACCACGTCAAATTTCATCAAATTCTGAGATAGTCAGATTTTTCACGTTTTACGAGACAGTCGAGTTTCGGGTGACCCAAAAAGGGGATTTGTAATAAAATTTTAAAGTTAGAAAATAATTTAAGGTAAATTAAAATAAAAAATTAATTTAAACTTGAAGTATGACGAAATTAAATCGTTTCGGGACGAAAACGGACCTGGGAAAAAGAGGTTGTGTAGCACAATGTGAGCCAAGTAAATGGAGGGTATAAATAGGGGGAAAAATCTGATTTTCCCCCATTCTTCAGCCGGTTTAACGTGAGAAAAGAGGAGAGGAAAATAAGAGAAGTTCTCCACCTTCTCTCTACGATCTAGGAGGCTACGGAGCTCAAATCCACACAGGCCAAGGATTAAAGTTGCTCCTCTCGCAGAGGGATACGCAACCACAACAAAAACGACGGGTTTCACCGAAGGTTGAAAAATGAAATTTTGGGAAGTGAAGATTCAAGATTGTTTTGGGTTCTTGGAGCTTCCCAACGTCGTTTTACGCTTCAAGAGGTTGGATTTCTCCTACTTCGGTTCAGTTTCTTACTTATGGTGTATTTGGAATGGGGTAAGGGTATTGCATAACCTAGGTCATTGACTATGGTTATGAAAATGAGGAAATGGGTATGGAATTTGGCGTAGACCAATTCCTAGTTATGTTGCCATAGGAAATTACTTGTGTGATTTCCTTGGAATTTGATATTTTGGGCATGCTATATGTTTTATATTATGCTTTGTGAATGAGGTGAAAAATTCTTGTGTGATAACATGAATTGTTGCCTTGAAGGTGTTTGCGAAAATGCCTATGTGTGAATCAAGTTGTTATAACATAATGATGTATAACATGTGTAGAAAAAGTGTTGGAAAGAAATGTTTATATGTGCTCATTGAGATATTGACATTGTAATGACTTATGGTATTTATATGCTTACGATATGAATTGCAATGGAACATGCAGACATGGGGTTTAAATTACTCAATTGACACTCATTACACATAGAGAATAACATAGAAATTGCAATGGTGCACTACATTGCATATGCATGGGAGAAACACATCTATAAACTTGAGTGTGGGTGTGTGGGTGCATGGTTGAATCAAACACCACATCGGGTGGTTGATGAATGGGCTCGGGAAAGTTGGATTGAAGATTCAACTGAGTCTCATGAACACGTGAAAGGAAAATTTGGTCGAGGTAGCAAAGAGGGCTAGACTATCCCTCGGCTGAGAGGCCTGATGATTGGATATGCACTTCGTTAGTATAAGAGCCCAAGAAGTGTGTCAGTGTACGCGAAACCCTTGGTGAAAGTCCATAAATTTCGTTTCATTTGGGTGCCGTTAGTGTAAGTCCATAAATATCCACCACAAATAAAAACCCGGAGATTTTAAATAGTCATTTAGAGGGTAATATAAATGGCGGGAGCTAGAAGGGCTCAGTTTTATATGCATTGACATTTGCATGTGTTGAGGAGCCGGAAAAGGCTCGGGGTTAAAATGCGAGAGTGAATCTCATTTCATTCATGGCATAGCATGGTAAATTCCAACATGGATTTACATATTTTTGCATTGGAATGGATTTTGGTTGTGTTTTGTTGCATAATGCATTGCATATGCACTTAGGTTGGGGAGTAGCCCTTATAAGAAATATTCTACTAGGCGTTGGCTCACCCTATACGGAAAATTTTTTCAGGTACGGGGCATATTCTGGTGGATGATACGCATTCAGGGCCTCGAGGGTGAAGGAAAGCTGATTTGTGGCTTTTGGAAACAAGTTTTGTAAAAACTTTTGTTAAATGCCGTTTTGACATGTAAATTATGTAAAGACATGTAATAGAACTTGTATGGTTCATGTATGATGTAAACAATATTATTATACATGTTTGGGATGGATTTGAGAAGGTTTGGGATAAATTGGACATGAAAAACAGATGAAATATGAAATTCTGGACAAAACCTACCGGTAACAGGCAATACTACCGGTAGCTAACAGGTAGTACCTGTACAGTAGGCAATAACTACCGGTAGCTAACAGGTAGTACCTGTCTAGTAGGAGGAAGCTACCGGTAGCTTACAGGTAGAACTTCTACTGGTAATTATAACAAACACCTACCGGTAGCTCTTCCAAAAATCTGAAAAGTCAAAAAATGTTTTGGTAACCTTTTGAACTTTATTTTTTTAAGTTCCAATGATACAAATGGATATTAAATGAGGTATATTGAGGCTCATTGAACCATAATAGGATTAAATGAATTAAAGGAAATACTGATCCTTGTATGAGATATAATCTGTGATATAAGGATGTGGTAAACGCGATGTTGAACCATGCGACAATCACAAGTATTTTCGTGGGTTGAAGAATGGTCAACGGGACCCCCTATTTTAGAGGCATCACAACCACTACCACCTCATGAATAATGAGATGTGCTCAAAAAGAAATTCAGAAAGCTCATGAAATAGCTTCTGCCTCTTGGAGTCCTCGGCCATTGTATTCTCTTCTTCTTCTCTCTTTGCTTTCATTCTATTCACACATAGTCCAAAATTTTGGTGAGTTGAAAATAATTGGATGATCGATAAGATTGTGGACAAATGCCCACAAATTGATACAAGAAAGAGCCAAAATTTTGAAATATAACAAAGCTGAGAATTGAGAGAATGGAAGACAAAGAAGATGATCGAGAACAACACTTTTTGTATCAACGGAGAAAGATTTATTTGTTGTGGGAGACAATGAATTTTAAATGTTTTATGGTTAATTTAAAGAAACTAAAAATAATCAGTATATTAATTTAAGAAAATCAATATAATCAGATGATCGTGCACTGACATTGCTTGTTGAACAATGAAACTAATCAATTTGATGCTAAGGGAAGATCAAAAGACATAGTGAAGATTAATCAAAATAGGAATATAAACTATTACCAAAGATATAAAGGGATAAATAAAATCTGCCACATGTAAAAAGCAATTAAAGCTAAATATTAGTGATTAAGAACATATCGAATGTCATCTAATGAAAAGTCAATGATTTCATATCCATCAGGAAGGCAATAAACTTTCTCTGTTCGAAGATTGTTTAAACAAGATGTCCTGCTTCAAGGCTATGAGTGTATGCATGACATTTATGGCATATTTCTTGGTAATTTAAAGCACATAAAGCCACTACCAACTCATGAATAATAAGATGTGCTCAAAAAGAAAATCAGTAAGCTCATGAAACAGCTTCTACCTCTTGGAGTCCTGGGCTATTGTATTCTCTTCTTCTTCTCTCTTTGTTTTCATTCTATTCACACAGTCCAAAATTTTGGTGAGTTCAAAGTAATTGGAGGATCGATAAGATTGTGGACAAATGCCCACAAATTGATACAAGAAAGAGCCAAAATTTTGAAATATAGCAAAGCAGAGAAATGAGAGAATGGAAGACAAAGAAGATGATTGAGAACAACACTTTTTGTATCAATTGAGAAAGATTTATTTGTTGTGGGAGACAATGAGTTGTAAACGTTTTAGGGTTACTTTAAGGACATTAAATATAATTATTATATTAATTTAAGGAAATTAAATATAATCAGATGATTGTGCATTGACATAGCTTGTTGAACAATGCAGCTAATCAATTTGATGCTAAGGGAAGATCAAAAGACATAGTGGAGATTAATCAAAATAGGAATATAACTATTAGCAAAGATATAAAAGGATAAAAAAAATCTGCTACCTATAAAAAGCAATTAAAGCTAAATATTAGCGAACCTCGAGTAAAGAACATGTCGAATGTCATCTAATGAAGATTCAATGATTTCATATCTGATGAGTGGGTTTTATACCTACGAATTGAGTACTTTCGGCTTAATGAAATTACAAGTTTTCAATTATTTTATGTTCATTTTTATTTGTTTTGTGTGTTTTGATGTTATTTTGTAGGGATGATCATTTGGAAGGAATCATGTTCATTTGGGACGAAACAAGGTCAAAATTGAAGCCTAAGTGTTGAATTTTTGAAGAGGAAGCTAAAGGGCATTGTAATGGAGTAATTATAGCGTAAATAATGGATTTTAGAGCCTTGAATCTAAGTGTGGATGAGTGGTGAAGAGATGGACACATTACGTGAGGATTTGGAGGCTTAAAAGTGAAAGAAATCAAGGAGGTATTGGTGTTTGGTAACATAGACATCAGCACCCACACTATTTTGTAGCAGTACCTCGGTCTTCTGCCTTTTTGACCATGATCCACTTCGAATCTGACAAAGTACAAAACATGAAAGTGGTAGATCTGGATGTCTTCTGTCTTGTTGCAAAAGTTCAGCTCAATCGGACGGTTGTATCAAAAGTTATGATGAATCTACAAACACTAGTTTGGAGTAGGCAGCCTACTAGGGGGCGCACCCCAACGCCATCCTACTGTCCTTATGGCGCCCCTGCACAGATTTATGGTGCCCCCGCACTTGTGTTAGTCCGTGACGCAAGTTTTGACTTGTTTTTGACCTGAAATTGGACTTTAAAGCTACATATATGCTAGGGTTTGTGTGGGGATGAGATATTCTGACTTTTTGGGGCTGAAAGCATCTGAAAAAACCAAGTAATTGGAAGAAAATTGAAGACAAGAATCGAATGAATCGACACAAAACAGATTGGTGTTGAAGTCTAGAGAATGATTGAAGATTGCACCTAAATTTTTATTCATTTCTCTTACCTTTATTTCTTGTTTTTCTAAGATGTTGTTTAATTTTAGAATGATGTCTTTCAATTACATTATGAACTAAATTATTATTAAGATTGCAACGGAACCTATGTCTAGTTAAATTAATCTACTCTCGTTTCTAATTCTTATTGATCTTATATAAGTTGTTTGTCATATTTTGTGATTGATGTATGATTATGTGACCAACAATTAATTTGATAACCTAGATGAAATTGGGAGATGAATTCTAGATTTAGATCGGAATATGATGACATGCGTCTAGTTTATTCTTCTTAGGATTGAATAGCTAGGTTTGTGTATAGGATAGGAATATACTTATATGCCGTGTGTAACTTTCATGAGACTTTGAACTTAATGAATCTATTCCAAATTATTTTGCATAAGAATATAGTAATTTAATTGGGAGAGATAATTTTATCTAACTATCAGAAGAGGTTTGATAAATACTTTGATTTCTCAGTTAACAACTTATTTTGATCAATTAACAAGAAAGAGCGCTAGAAAGGTTTATACGAAGCATTAGGGGAAGTTGTAATCTTAACTTCTTTTCTCTAGTAAATTCAACCCTTGATTGTTAAGTTTAGGTTTAGTTTTAATTTAGTCATTCCATAGTTTAATTTCAATTGTTTAAATAAAATTGAATTGATACAAAATTAGTACTTGGATATTATTAGCAATAATTCTCCGTGGGAACGATATTCTACTTATCACTTTATTACTTGTTGATCGTGTATACTTGCATGTAAATTGTCAATATCAAATTTGGACAACAATATCCATCAGGAAGGCAATAAACTTTCTCTGTTCAAAGATTGTGTAAACCTGGTGTCCTGCTTCAAGGCTATGAGTGTATGCCTGAGATTTCTGGCATCTTCCTTGCTAATACTTCCCACAGAACAAAAACGCATAAACATTCAAATTCGAAAGAGAAATAGAACAAAACTTCTCGAAATCAAAATCCAAAACCTGCAAAAAAAAAACAATAAAAGCCAAATGCATCTGCAAATAAAAGCACATAAAGCCACTACCACCTCATGAATAATGAGATATGGTTAAAAAGAAATTTAGTAAGCTCATGAAACAGCTTCTGCCTCTTGGAGTTCTCAACCACTGTATTCTCTTCTTCTTCTCTCTTTGTTTTCATTCTATTCACACAGTCCAAAATTTTGGTGAGTTGATAGTAATTGGAGGATCAATAAGTTTGTGGACAGATTCCCACACATTGACACAAGAAAGAGCCAAAAATTTGAAATATAACAAAGCAAAGAAATGAGAGAATGGAAGATAGAGAAGATGATCGAGAACAACACTTTTGGTATCAACTGAGAAAGATTTATTTGTTGTGGGAGAAAATGAGTTGTAAACGTTTTAGGGTTAATTTAAGGAAATTAAATATAATTAAATGATCCTGCACTGGAATTGCTTGTTGAACAATGCAGCTAGTCAATTTGATCCTAAGGGAAGATCAAAAGACAAAGTGGAGATTAATCAAAATAGGAATATAAACTATTAGCAAAGATATAAGGGATAAAAAAAATTGTTACATGTAAAAAGCAATTAAACCTAAATATTAGTGAACCTTGAGTTAAGAACATGTCGAATGTCATCTAATGAAGATTCAATGATTTGATATTCATCAAGATGACAATAAACTTTCTCTATTTGAAGATTGTGTAAACCAGGTGTCATGCTTCAAGGCTATGAGTGTATGCATGAGAATTTTGGCATCTTCCTTGGTAATACTTCGCACAGACCAAACATGCATAAACATTCAAATTCGAAAGAGAAATAGAACAAAACTTCTTGAAATCAAAATCCAAAACCTGCAAACAAAAAGCTATAAAAGTTAGATGCATCTACAGTTTAAAGCACATAAAGCCACTACCACCTCATGAATAAGGAGATGTGCTCAAAAAGAAATTCAGTAAGCTCACGAAACAACTTTTTACCTCTTGGAGTCTTCGGCCATTGTATTCTCTTCTTCTTCTCTCTTTGTTTTCATTCTATTCACACATAGTCCAAAAATTTGGTGAGTTGATAGTAATTGGAGGATAGATAAGAATGTGGACAGATGCCCTCAAATTCATACAAGAAAGAGCCAAAATTTTGAAATATAACAAAGCAGAGAAATGAAAGAATGGAACACAGAAAAGATGATCGAGAACAACACTTTTTGTGTCAACTGAGAAAGATTTATTTATTGTGGGAGAGAATGAGTTGTAAACATTTTAGGGTTAATTTAAGGAAATTAAATATAATCAGATGATCGTGCACTGACATTGCTTGTTGAACAATGCAGCTAATTAATTTGATGCTAATGGAAGATCAAAAGACATAGCGGATATGTTGACTTTATACAAATAGTTAAGGGTAAAAACGAAATATAAATGTTTGACATGTATTCTCACTTTTTAAGTGGTATAGATATAAAATCATTTATTATCTCCCCTTACTTTTTAAGAAAATCGTGATGCTAATAATTTTTTTTTAATTTAGAACAAACTTATGAGAGCATTCAAAATACAGTCATCCATTAACTCTACAAACCAAAATTCGCCCTCATTTAGATAAATAAAAC
>CAUOFW020001118.1:0-134828 GCA_963454935.2 Ilex paraguariensis
GGTAAGACCCTGTACTAAAATTAAATAAGAATACTAATATCTTAAGAGTTTTCCAAATATGAATAAAATGAGGATAAAAACTTAGAATCATTGTTGAAATATTAATCATGAAGTTTGAGTTTCGAACGGATTGACTTTTGGGTCAAACTTAATTTTTTTTTTGGATGTGTTTAAGATTGATAAGGGTAACTAAATAAATATATTAATTTTTTTTTTATCAAAATAACATTACCATTGAATTCGGGAGGTCGGAAAACATTGGGAGAGGTAATATGGGATGTATTAGAAGTTAGGAAGTATTTTAGAAGTAAAACCAAATTGGAGTGAAATGGGTAAAAAGGGGTGATAGACACTGCTTAGTATTTTGATCATAACTTTATATTTTGATGTCCAATTGATCTGAAATTTTGACAGGAAATAGTAGACATCTAGGGCTACAAAAGTGTATTTCATGAAAAATTTCCAATTCGACCTCTAAATGGGTCAAAACTGACCTGGAAGTCGCACCAAAAATCTGTGAACAGTACGAAGGAAACCCGATTTTTTCTGAACAGAAAATATCGGGTTTTGCTCGATTTTCTTGCCCTATAAAAAACCTAATGTCGTCCCTTTAGCATTCATTTCACCCCTCCAAACCCTAGGAACCATTTTAGAGGAAGAGAGGAAGATAGAAATACCAATCAAGAGGGATTTATACCTTGTAGAAATCAAAACTTCAAATTCTTCAAGAATACATTCTCCTCCCATTTTCTTCCATTCTTGCTACCCTCTCACCCAAATCTTTTGAAACCCTAGGAGGAGAAGATTAAGAGGAAAAGAAAGGAGAGCAAGAAGGTCTTGAAGCTTGGGTCTTAGCTTGGAATCTTGATTTAAGGTAGGGGATTTTCTCTCAATCTCTCACATTGAGGCTAGATATATATCTATAGATAATATATGTATATAGATATATGTTTCTTCACTCTCCTTCTCATATATATAATATGAAATACATGATGTTCTATGTTCTTGTTCTATTTGTAATAAATGCCATGTTTTGAACAATATGAAGGGTGGGTAACCACCAAAGCTCTATTGATTTTTTTTTATCTTCAAAGCCCTAGTTTTCAAGAAAAAGGGATTTTCTCCTAATTTCTTCTTTGTCTTTGATTTTAAAACTTTAGTGTTGAATATTGTATAACAAAATGATATAGATTACGATCTCTTGCATATTTTCTTGGATTATTCGATTATATGACAAATGTGAAAACAAAATTGGGGATTTTACTATATTTGGGAAATTGTTGTGAATTGTGAATATTCTTGATTTCCTCATTGTATGGTTGTGTGATGGACTTGGATTACCTTCGAGAGATGCCGTAGAGTGTTAGAGGTTAGTCTATCCCAATGGGGGTGAGATGGTTGCCTAATGCTCGTAGTGGATCGTTGTTGTGCTCGCGATCACTATTGTTCACATATACACCGAGGAAAAGGGTTAGTATACTAGACACCTTGGGAGGATTTCGTCAATGCCGTAGGAGACGGTACACGCCCTTCCTAAAGAGATTTGTGATTGTTGGTTGGAATTGGTGGACTAGGCATGATCGTTAGGTAGATTCACGAGAAGCAATCAACATACATGGTACGGGGATGAACCAAAAATACATGGAATCGGGAGTTGGGTCGTTCTTGCCGATGCATTGGTATGGGACAATGCTTAGGGAGAAGCCCTTCTTAAATAGCTTAAATTAGAATTTTGTTTATCGATGCTAAACTCACTTTATTCTTTTAACTGATTATTGCTATTGTTTAAACTTGAGATCTCTTTTAAAATGTCACTGTTTTCATTCCAAACCTATATATATGTTAGTTGTGAAATGAGACCGACCGTTTGCTATGTTTTTCAAACCTTGTTTGAGTTGAGAGGATTTTGCTACAGAGCTTCGTGCTCACCCCCTACAAATAAAATTTTTTCAGATTTCACACTTGAGGAGGAGTTAGGAGCCGAGGAGCCCACCCATTGGAAGACTCCGCTTGACGGGGATGTGGATCCCGAGGTGGACGCTTAGAGCGACACTTTTATTTTGTTCTAGACTAGATTATGCTTAGAATATCCTTTTGAACTCTAGTTCATTTCTGTTATTTCCGCTGCGTTATATTATTACATTTTGGAGATGTAAAGGCCAAGATTAGACCTATTAATTTGGGATGATAGTGTGGATATGACATATGATGAATGCAAGTTTATTTTATGATGGAAAAATGGACCCGGTGTGGTCAATAGTTATGCATATGTGGACCCGGTGTGGTCAATTGTAATATAATTGTACAGGTTGTGTTTTGGGTAGAGCTCCCCGTACAAAGGAGACTCTGCCCAAATTTTGTTAAAATATGAATGGTTGATGAATGAAACTTTCGTCGTGATGAATTTTACTTAATGCTCTCATACGGTAAATGGTTTTTAGAATGTAATGTCACCCACGGGGTTTTTGGGGCGTTACAGATTTGGTATCAGAGCCAAGGCTTTAGGTCTTACATGGGAGCTGTAGGTTATGGAGTACCACTAGGGAAGTAGGATTAAGTTGAAGGAAATTGTTGGTCTAATTTTATATGAACCTTATGCTTTAGATTAAAGTGATATTTAGGATGTCTTGTACATCAATGAAACTAAATTGTGAATTGATATGCAGGATGGACGGTGAACGGGTACGTGGACGTGGGCGTGGTGGTCAAGCAAATCCACCACCTCTCGACGCCATACAGGGTATTTACCAATGTTTAAGGGAACTCACCACCCTAGTGCAACAACCAGGTGGGAACAACCACCACAACGGTGGAGTTCGTCCTTTAGTCCAAGTACCGGGCAACGGCGATGAGAACCGAAGGATGGTAGCTCTTCGAGAATTTCTACGGCAACACCCACCCACCTTCCAAGGGAGCTCCAATCCCTTAGATGCGGATAGATGGATCCGCCGGGTGAAAAAAATTTGTGATGGTATGGGGATCGCCGGGGACCTTCGGGTTGGCTTGGCTACCTATTTGTTGGAAGGGGAGGCCGATTACTGGTGGGAGTCAGTGAAGAAAAGGAGGGACACTAATACGCTCACTTGGGAGGAGTTTGAGCAAAGTTTCAACGACAAGTATTTTCCAGAGTCTGTCAGAGATAAGATGAGTGCAGACTTTCTAGCCTTGCGGCAGGGCAGTATGACCGTGGCTGAGTATGAGAGGAGGTTCGATGAGCTATCCCGTTATGCTTCAGAGTTCATATCCACCGAGGATAGGAGGGCCAAGCGCTTCGAGCAGGGTTTGAGACCGACCATCAGAGAGAAGCTTGTGGCACTCAGAATCCGAGACTATAGAGATTTGGTTGACAGAGCGGCATTGGTGGAGAGAGACATTGATGACTCTCAGAGGAGACAGAGCTATGCTAGAGGAGGCCCGATCCGTACAGGTGCCAGTAGCAGTGGAGCACCGAGGGCGTTACCATATCGTCGCCCCGATCAAGCGGTGGGGCAGAGACCTCTTACAGTCCGAGGAGAGGGGCATGCCCCGACTAGACCAAACACTGACCCTCGTCAATGCTTTGCTTGTGGAGGTGTAGGACACTTCCGAAACAACTGCCCGTCATTTCCACCCAAGGCCAATCAATCAGCCGGGCCATCACATGCAAATAGGCCCCCTCCACCACCGAGACCATTGAGAGCTCAAGCCCCCGGTGATGCCAATCCGGGGAGGGTATTTGCCTTAATCCAACCGGAGGAGGATGCTTCCAATGCCGTTGTGGAAGGTATCATTCTTCTCTACAATTCTTGGGCCCGAATCTTATTCGATCCTGGTGCTACTCATTCTTTTATACGTACTGCATATGCTATGAATTTGGGATTGGGTTTCGAGAAGTTAGAACATGCTTTGACTGTTGACTTGCCTACGGGAGAACAGTTGGGTACTAGCCGAGTCTGCAAGGGTTGTGTGCTTCGTATTGGGGAGCACGAATTGATTGTGGATTTGATTGCTTTAGAGATGAAGGGGTATGACGTGATTTTTGGGATGAACTTGTTATCCACTTTTCATGCGGTAATGGATTGTTTCCGCAAGCGAATTACATTTCAATTGTCGGGAGGAGTAATTTTCAGTTTTGTGAATAACCGAGATTCTTTCCATCCATTTCCTACTACGGGAAGTAAATTCTTAAAAGCTAAGGCAGGGAGCCACTTGAGTTTCTTGGCTAGCTTGATGGGAGATGATCGGGATAGATCCCACTCGGGTATGGTGTTGATTATATCAGATTTTCCGGATGTCTTCCCAGATGAATTACCCGGGTTACCGCCACAGAGAGAGATTGAGTTCGCAATCGATCTTTATCCGGGAACCGAACCTATTTCTATTGCTCCTTATCGGATGGCGCCTTTGGAGTTGAAGGAGCTAAGGAAGCAATTGGACCACTTGCTGGCAATTGGATTCATCCGTTTGAGCACTTCACCTTGGGGAGCCCCGGTCCTCTTTGTGAAGAAGACGGATGAAACACTTCGGTTATGCACAGATTACCGACGGTTGAATCGGGTGACGGTGAAGAACAAGTATCCCTTGCCGCGCATTGATGATTTATTTGATCAATTGAGGGGTTCTAAGTTCTACTCCAAGATTGATCTCCGCACCGGGTACCATCAACTGCGTGTCAAGGAGGAGGATATTCCTAAGACTGCTTTTCGTACTCGGTATGGTCACTTCGAGTATACGGTGATGCCGTTCGGATTGACTAATGCTCCAGCAGCCTTCATGGATTTGATGCACAGGGTATTCCGGCCATATCTAGATCAATTTGTCATTGTGTTTATTGATGACATATTGATTTATTCCCGGACACAAGAAGAACATGCACATCATCTCTCGGTTGTGCTACAAACATTGAGAGAACATAAGTTATATGCGAAGATGAGCAAGTGTGAGTTTTGGATGAAGGAAGTGAAGTTCCTTGGCCATGTTGTGTCCGAGCAAGGGGTAGCGGTTGATTCCTCGAAGATTGAGGCCGTGATGAAATGGGAACCACCAAAGAATGTGACAGAAATACGTAGTTTCTTGGGGTTAGCCGGTTACTATCGTAGGTTTGTGGAAGGTTTTTCCAAGCTTGCGATGCCGATGACTCGCCTTACCAAGAAGGGGGAGAAATTTGTGTGGACTCAAGCGTGTGAATTAGCTTTTCGCACCTTGAAGGAAAAGTTGACGACGGCACCGATCCTCATTATTCCGAACAGTGGGGAAGGTTACGATGTTTACACCGATGCTTCACTACGAGGCTTGGGATGTGTGTTGATGCAAGGAGGCAAGGTGGTTGCTTATGGCTCGAGGCAACTCAAGATTCATGAGCGGAACTATCCCACTCACGACTTGGAGCTAGCCGCTGTGGTTTTTGCTCTTAAGTTGTGGAGGTGTTACTTGTATGGAGAGAAATTTCAAGTGTTCTCGGATCATAAAAGCCTCAAGTATGTGTTCACACAGAAAGAATTAAATCTCCGCAGAGAAGGTGGATTGAGTACTTAGAAGATTACGACTTCACTCTCAACTATCATCCGGGGAAGGCTAATGTAGTAGCGGATGCATTGAGTAGGAAGTCTCAGGGTGAAATCAATGTCCTTGCGGCTAAACGGTGGAAAATGATGGATACGTTGGAGGAGTTTGATCTATGGGTTAATGGACCGGAGGATCGACCATGTTTGTTTAACCTAGTAGCTCAACCAATCCTCCGACAAAGGATTGTGGAGTTGCAACGATTAGATCCCGAGTTGACAAAAATTCGGGATAAATTGGAGAGGAATGAGATTGTTGAGGATTGGTCTTTAAAGAATGAGGAGTTACAGTTTTGGGGAAGATTATGCGTGCCAAACGACGACCAAGTGAGGGAAGAAGTGTTGGGAGAGTGTCACCGATCGAAGTTCTCTATACATCCGGGGAGTACAAAAATGTATAGAGATATGAAACGACAATATTGGTGGAGTGGAATGAAGAAGGATGTAGCAAAGTTCATTTCAAGGTGTGCCGTATGTCAGCAAGTGAAGATTGAGCACCAACGACCTGGAGGATTATTACAGTCTCTGCCTATCCCGGAGTGGAAGTGGGATCATATCACCATGGACTTCGTGTCGGGTTTTCCACGGACTTCAAGAGGGCATAACGCCGTATGGGTTATCGTAGATCGACTCACCAAGTCAGCTCACTTTTTGGGGATGAAGACCACAGACTCGTTAGAGATCTTGAGCAGACTATACATTCGAGAGATTGTTCGATTGCATGGAGTTCCACTTTCTATCGTGTCGGATCGCGATTCTCGTTTTGTGGCTCGTTTTTGGCAAAGTCTACAACAAGCTATGGGGACAGAATTACATTTCAGCACAGCCTTTCACCCTCAAACAGATGGCCAATCCGAGAGAGTGATACAGGTTTTGGAAGACATGTTACGGGCTTGCGCATTGGACTTCAAAGGAGTTGGATCGATCACTTACCGTTGGTGGAATTTGCGTACAATAACAGTTACCAAGCGAGTATCGGAATGGCGCCGTATGAAGCTTTGTATGGAAGACCATGTAGATCCCCGACATGTTGGTTGGAAGCCGGAGAGAGTAGTATGTTTGGGCCCGAGATTGTACGGGAGACAACGGAGAAGATTCAGCTCATTCGGGAGAGATTACGCACAGCACAGAGTCGACAAAAGAGCTATGCGGATAGGAGAAGAAGGCCTTTGGAATTCAAGGAGGGAGATTTTGTATTTCTTAAAGTGTCACCCAAGAAGGGCGTACTTAGATTCGGTAAGAAAGGAAAACTCGCTCCAAGGTACATCGGTCCATTTGAAGTGATCAAGACAGTGGGCAAAGTAGCATACCAACTTCGGCTACCAGTATCATTGTCAGGAGTTCATGACGTGTTCCACGTTTCGATGTTGAGGAAATGTCAACCAGATACGTCGCATGTCGTGGATTTGGAGGATATTGAAGTGCAAGATGGAGTCACCTATGAAGAGCAGCCGGTGAAGATTCTTGATATCCAGGAGAAAGTGCTTCGCAACAAGGTAATCCAGCTGGTGAAAGTCCTGTGGCAACATCATGGCGTAGAGGAAGCAACTTGGGAACCGGAGTGGGAGATGCGAGAGAAATATCCATATTTGTTCGCTACTTGAGGTAAGTTTCGAGGACGAAACTTTCTTTAAGGGGGGTGGATTGTAAGACCCTGTACTAAAATTAAATAAGAATACTAATATCTTAAGAGTTTTCCAAATATGAATAAAATGAGGATAAAAACTTAGAATCATTGTTGAAATATTAATCATGAAGTTTGAGTTTCGAACGGATTGACTTTTGGGTCAAACTTAATTTTTTTTTTTGGATGTGTTTAAGATTGATAAGGGTAACTAAATAAATATATTAATTTTTTTTATCAAAATAACATTACCATTGAATTCGGGAGGTCGGAAAACATTGGGAGAGGTAATATGGGATGTATTAGAAGTTAGGAAGTATTTTAGAAGTAAAACCAAATTGGAGTGAAATTGGGTTAAAAGGGGTGATAGACACTGCTTAGTATTTTGATCATAACTTTATATTTTGATGTCCAATTGATCTGAACTTTTGACAGGAAATAGTAGACATCTAGGGCTACAAAAGTGTATTTCATGAAAAATTTCCAATTCGACCTCTAAATGGGTCAAAACTGACCTGGAAGTCGCACCAAAAATCTGTGAACAGTACGAAGGAAACCCGATTTTTTCTGAACAGAAAATATCGGGTTTTGCTCGATTTTCTTGCCCTATAAAAACCTAATGTCGTCCCTTTAGCATTCATTTCACCCCCTCCAAACCCTAGGAACCATTTTAGAGGAAGAGAGGAAGATAGAAATACCAATCAAGAGGGATTTATACCTTGTAGAAATCAAAACTTCAAATTCTTCAAGAATACATTCTCCTCCCATTTTCTTCCATTCTTGCTACCCTCTCACCCAAATCTTTTGAAACCCTAGGAGGAGAAGATTAAGAGGAAAAGAAAGGAGAGCAAGAAGGTCTTGAAGCTTGGGTCTTAGCTTGGAATCTTGATTTAAGGTAGGGGATTTTCTCTCAATCTCTCACATTGAGGCTAGATATATATATCTATAGATATATATATGTATATAGATATATGTTTATTTACTCTCCTTCTCATATATATAATATGAAATACATGATTCTTGTTCTATTTGTAATAAATGCCATGTTTTGAACAATATGAAGGGTGGGTAACCACCAAAGCTGTATTGATTTTTTTTTTTATCTTCAAAGCCCTAGTTTTCAAGAAAATGGGATTTTCTCCTAATTTCTTCTTTGTCTTTGATTTTAAAACTTTAGTATTGAATATTGTATAACAAAATGATATAGATTACGATCTCTTGCATATTTTCTTAGATTATTCGATTATATGACAAATGTGAAAACAAAATTGGAGATTTTACTATATTTGGGAAATTGTTGTGAATTGTGAATATTCTTGATTTCCTCATTGTATGGTTGTTGTGATGGACTTGGATTACCTTCGAGAGATGCCGTAGAGTGTTAGAGGTTAGTCTATCCCAATGGGGGGTGAGATGGTTGCCTAATGCTCGTAGTGGATCGTTGTTGTGCTCGCGATCACTATTGTTCACATATACACCGAGGAAAAGGGTTAGTATACTAGACACCTTGGGAGGATTTCGTCAATGCCATAGGAGACGGTACACGCCCTTCCTAAAGAGATTTGTGATTGTTGGTTGGAATTGGTGGACTAGGCATGATCGTTAGGTAGATTCACGAGAAGCAATCAACATACATGGTACGGGGATGAACCAAAAATACATGGAATCGGGAGTTGGGTCGTTCTTGCCGATGCATTGGTATGGGACAATGCTTAGGGAGAAGCCCTTCTTAAATAGCTTAAATTAGAATTTTGTTTATCGATGCTAAACTCACTTTATTCTTTTAACTGATTATTGCTATTGTTTAAACTTGAGATCTCTTTTAAAATGTCACTGTTTTCATTCCAAACCTATATATATGTTAGTTGTGAAATGAGACCGATCGTTTGCTATGTTTTTCAAACCTTGTTTGAGTTGAGAGGATTTTGCTATAGAGCTTCGTGCTCACCCCCTACAAATAAAATTTTTTCAGATTTCACACTTGAGGAGGAGTTAGGAGCCGAGGAGCCCACCCATTGGAAGACTCCGCTTGACGGGGATGTGGATCCCGAGGTGGACGCTTAGAGTGAAACCTTTATTTTGTTCTAGACTAGATTATGTTTAGAATATCCTTGTGAACTCTAGTTCATTTCTGTTATTTCCGCTGCGTTATATTATTACATTTTGGAGATGTAAAGGCCAAGATTAGACCTATTAATTTGGGATGATAGTGTGGATATGACATATGATGAATGCAAGTTTATTTTATGATGGAAAAATGGACCCGGTGTGGTCAATAGTTATGCATATGTGGACCCGGTGTGGTTAATTGTAATATAATTGTACAGGTTGTGTTTTGGATAGAGCTCCCCGTACAAAGGAGACTCTGCCCAAATTTTGTTAAAATATGAATGGTTGATGAATGAAACTTTCGTCGTGATGAATTTTACTTAATGCTCTCATACGGTAAATGGTTTTTAGAATGTAATGTCACCCACGGGGGTTTTTGGGGCGTTACAATATCCAATACTTGTGGTAGATGTTTTAATTGATTCTGCTGCTAGACATGTTAGTCTAACCTTTATAGATGGACATGATGTCTATAATTAGATTTTTGTAGCAAAAGAAGATGTCCATATGGCTGCCTTTAGATACCCAGGTACACTAGATACTTATGAATGGGTGGTAATGTCATTTGGCCTTAATAATGTAAGGGTCATTTATCAAAGGGTAGTGAACTTGATTTTCCATGACATGATTGGAAAATCGATGGAGGTTTACATCGATGATGTGGTTTTCAAGTCTGATGATTAAGATTCATATTTAAAAAACCTTAGGAAGGATTTCTGGAGAATGAGAATGCACAAGTTTAAAATGAATCTTTTAAAATGTGCATTTGAGTTTTTATTGGTAATGTCTTGGAATTTTTTGTCCACCAAATAGGTATTAAGGTGGATGAAAACAAACCTAAGGCCATTATAGAGGCCTAAGCCCCATTAAATAAAAACAATTACAAAAATTCTTAGGCCAAGTGAATTTCCTAAGAAGGTTTATATCTAACATTGTAGGTAAAATAGTGGTTTTTTCACCTTCGTTGAAACTAAAGCCAAAGGTGGATTTCAAATGGGAGGATGTACACCAAAAGGATTTTGAAGAAATCAAGGAATACTTAACAAAGCCTCCAGTGTTGATGTCACCAAAAGAAGGCATGCCATTGAAGCAATATATTTCAGCAGGAAAGAAGTCTATTATTAGCCAATTTGCAGAAGATAATAACCAAGGTCATGAACAAGCAATCTATTATTTGAGTAGAAAATTGAACAATGTCGAATGTAATTACTCTTCAAAAGAAGAGTTTTGTTTGATTTTGTACATTTCAACAATAAAATTAAGGCATTATTTAATTTCATTTACTGTTTGTATTATTGTTCAAACTAATATAGTTAAATATATGCTTACAAGACCCCTATTAAGAGGAAGAATGGGGAAATAGATCCTTGTCTTAACAAAATATTGTTTCCAATATGTGTTACAAAAGGCAGTAAAATTTGAAAAGACCAATCTTTGGTTGATTTCCTAACAGACCATCCAACTGTTGAGATGAAGGAAGACACATATGGAAAAATATTACAAGGTAGGGCTTTTTAATTGCAATCTTTAGAAGGAGAATAGCAGATATATATTTTTAAAAAAAGTGATTAGTGTATAAAAGCCATCAATGGCTTTAATGATACTATGACCTAGGAGTAAATAATAACAAAACTCATGGGCCAATAAGTAAAAGAAAGGTTCTTTTGTATTTATTAAAAGACCAAATGACCAAAATTACATATGTACAAAATAAAAAAGTCCATGGGACTTTTTTGGCCTCTTAAGATACTAGGGCAGGAGAAAATACAGTTTAAAGGTGTCCCATTCATTGAACAAAAACCTTAGTTGTTGTTGGGCATGCTTCAAATTTTCTCCTACAACTAACAACTTCTCACTTCCATCTTGGTGATTGGCTAGCAACTCTTTAGTCTTCAAAATCAAAGTCTATTTTTTCTTATCTAATTCTACTTCTATTCTTGTTGATCTTCAACATTCTCTCCTTGAGCCTTAGGGTGCGTTTGGTAACGTTTTCGTTTTTATGTTTTTTTTTTATGAAAAAAACAGAACAAAGGTTTTTTTTTTTGTGATAAAAATTAAAAATATAAAACATGTTTGGTAGTCAATTATATTTAAAAAATTATAAAAATAAAAATAAAAAACATGTTTGGTATTATACTAAAAATTTAACTCCCAACACCACCACCAAACACCCACCACCACCACCGAAACCCACCCACCAACCCCCTGAAATTCTCCGAAATCCATCCCTACCCCTACCACCAAAACCCAGCAACCCCTATGCCCAGCAAACCCCATCCCCGAAACCCAGCAACCCCCATCCCTGAAGGTGCAGATTGTCTTTTAACAACCTATAAATTTCCATGACAATCAAACACAAATAGTCAGTCGCCAGATGATGTATGGTGACTCACTACATATATTTTGGCAATAGAAGCATAAGTTTGCTTCTGGGGCTCCTCAACAGGTTCCTTAACAGGTGAGAGATGGTCTTTCACATGGTTCATTATACTCTCAAGAGAACCATTTGCTTGTACTGCAAAATTGTCTTTAAGAATGCTTTCAGCTTCAAGGACTTGCTACAGATGTTCATCTGGGAAACTGGAGCTCTCAACTGGACCAGCAACCCCCATGCCTAGCAAACCCCATCCCCGAAAACCAGCAACCCCATCCCCAGCAAACCACATCCCAGGTTCAATTCGTCTTTGATTCGTCTTCGGTTCTTCTTTGGCTTCGGGTTTTAGTAGAGAGAAACCATGGATTCGTCTTTGATTCTTCTTTGGCTTCGGGTTTCAACAAAGAGAAACCATGGCCATGACTTCGGTTCAGAAGAAAGAAACCAGGCTTTGGTTTCAAGAGAGAGACAACGGCGAGAGAGACAAATGAGGGAAAAAGGGAAGGAAAAAAAAAGAAAGGAAAGGGGCTTTTATAGTTCCAACCAAAAGTCCTAAGTTTTGTTGTTAACAAGATTCGAAGCCATAACCTCATTATACAACCCCACTGAGGAGCGCGTCCATTTTTTTTAGATGTTTATATATTTTAACCTTGTTTTCAAAACGGAACAGTTAAAAAAAATGAAAACAATCACCAAACAAGTTATTGTTTTTTTTTTTTGGGAAAAAAGTGAACAAAAACAAAAAAAAAACGAAAACTCCCGGTTAACAAACGCAACCTTAATTCTTCCTTCAAAAAGATAACGTCTTTCTGTCTCAACTATTCCTCACATTCTTTATTCGAGGTAAGTTGAGGAGCAAATTTCTTCAAAGAACTATTGAAGCTCATTTTGGTATGGACTTCATCTTGAAAGTACTGAGGCTATGTGATTTTGGTTTGAAGATGAGTACTCATGTATGCCACTTGTTGTTGTTATTGCTCTATGAAATAAGTAAAGGAGACAATAAAGATCTTCGCTATACAGGAGACCACGGTAGAAAGGTCATCTTGGATAAGTTGGTCAAAGGGAAGTTCAAGAAATTTGAAGAAGTGTGATAACTCTTATTTTAAAGGTCCTTTAATGGGAGAGAAAGATGTTGGGAAAAGACACAGAGTCAATTGCTCGTACAAATTAATCTATCTTCTGATAAATTGCCTCAATATCATAATCTAAATTTTAAATGTGATAGGTAGATTCGAGCATTGACTGCAAATACAAGAAGAAAATTGAATAAGAAGAGCAAAAAAATAATATAGACAAGTGAAGTATAACAAGATTACCTGATTCATAAAAGAAGTAGATGGAAAATACTTCTTCAACTAATCTTTATGTCCATTAGGATTGGTCAAAGGGCTATTAGTAGCAACTGGAATAGTGGAATCGTCACAAGTAGCCTCCTCAAGAATAAAGATTGCTCCAGTGGGAAGATTTTGCCGAGGAGATACAGAGTGACCTTTAAGAAGCAAATGAGGCATGTAATGACTCAAAGGAGCCATTAGGGTGTCTTATTGATTCTCTAGAACAATATCATTCTCTTGCCCTGAAGGAGTTGAAGAGGAATGCTCAGAGTTACTATGCTCTGATGGCATAATCCTCTCTGAAAAAAGAGATTAAACATTAGAAAATATATTAAGAAGAAGAAAGGGTAATAAATAAAAAAGTATGGTTTTTTACCTTAGCAACCATTTTAAACCGTTTGTCAGGTTGTTTGGTTGTGAGGATGAGTTTACTAATCAACACATCTCCATTGTTGGTTGGAGAAAGGATCGCTCTTTTACCTTCCTTTACAAGGGAATCAGATGTTAGCGGCAGTGGATATTTCTCTACAAAGTTCACTTCTTCTAGTTTATGTGAAGAAAGAGGAGCACTTGTCTCCTTATGAAGGAAAAGAGTTTCTTCAGTTTTCTGCTCATCAATGACAAGTACTATTGGCACATCAATAGTTTCCTAGGAGGACTTCGCCCTTTTTAAAGAATGATTAGTAGAATAATGGGCATTAATGGTAGACTGCATCAGTCTTATAGCAAAACTTTGTTGTCTTTTCTTCTTTGGCTCTCAATCAAAATAGTTATACCCTTGCTTGGATTGATAGGAAGAGAGGGGATAATAATAGGGTACTTGAATTTATTTTTTCCCTCTTATCCGTAGGCTCATCAATGAAAGGATGCATGTAGGGAAAATGAATGTTTTAGGTCAGGCCGAATTGTCTACCAAGCTAATTGGGGTTGTAACTTTCACAACTATAACTAAAAAATTTAAAGGCAAATGCAAAGCCGCCTACATGGAGATAACGATGTAGTAGAATACTATCCCAAAAGATACGTTGTAAATCTATGGCTTCTTTAGAGGCAGTGTCTAGATCAACAAAAAATAACTCTATGGAAGAAGAAGAATAGAGGAGTCTAGAAAAAGAAATATACAAAGAACTGTGTCTATTTTGGTGAAGATTGAAGAAAGATTTGAAATAAAGATCAAAAGTTTTCTCTAAAATAGGGCTGAAGAAGTTAAGGATCGATGTGCATAGTTTCAGGGTTGATACTTGAGATTAGGTAAAGACTCAATAGAACAAATTTTAGGAAAATATGCATAGAGCCAAGCCTAAAAAAGCCAAAATGGCCTCTACAACTAGCAATGATTTTGTTTTCTGTCAAATTGAAAAGGCCTCTATATAAAGCCCAAAGAACAAAAAGGGTCATGGTAAGCTTTTTTTTGTTAGCCAGATGAATTGCCACTCCAAGGTATTCTTTGGTTACCTTAAAACCAAGAACACAAAAGATGAATCAGTAGAGCCAATGAAGAAGAAAGGCTACGTTTTCTTCGAATGAGAGTTTAGGAGATTTGGAAGCAAAAAAAAAAATGGTTTTTAGATCATTATATCCTATACTAGAAGGGAGATTAATAAAGGAATGATTGGTATCAGTGGAGATACAATCATTTACCTCCACACCGGTCGATGGAAACCCCGTCAAATAAACAATGTCTAGAATTGTTAGAGACATCATGTCAATAGGAATAAGCATGACATTGCATGATTGAGACCAAAAACATATGGTGACACCTATTAGCCACCGATTCATATGCATTTCACAAGTGGAGAGCTTAATCATCTCGAAGACACCTAAGTGCCACCATTGAGAAGACAAGTGAGGTTCTAACCTTTTAACCCAATCAACTCATCGCTGATTAGGATTTATCCATGGGCGAAAAGGGTTAGTTCCTTAGTTCCAAGATTTTCATAAGAGCTGTGATTGGTTCGGCATTAGGTTTTCTCCATCATGAACAGGATAGAACTCAAAGAAACCCTCGTAAACATACGATTTGAAGGGGGACCAAGAGTAAGATTTCTACTGGAATTAGGGGTGGGAATTGAAATCCTATGGTCTACCAAGTCATGAGCCATTTGTTTGATTTCAGCAATAAATCTAGGGGAGAAATGAATGCCATATGAAGATGAAGATGGAAGGGTTTGCTTCTTTAGAGTCATTCTGAGTATAGAAGACAAGAATCGCCAGAGGCAAAAGAAGATAGGAAGCAGGAAGCAACAAAAAAAAGTTATGAATAGTACAATTGCCAATTGCTTAAATAGGTGTTTATAGAAGCAATGGTCGTGACTTCTTATTTATTTGGGGTTATTGATTAAACCTGATTAAATTCAGGAGGAATTGTTTGGACATAAAATATAAAATGTCAGGAATATTCAATACACTAAGACCTGGCATCTCAGATGCACTAAGGAAGTGCCACGTGGTATAAACTGAAAAAAGGCGAGAGACGATTAGTCACAACCATATTTGAAAAGGAAGGAGTAACCAACTGGGAGTTACCAGTTAGTAACCATCGACAAGAGCAAAACCGTCGAATACAATGGCTATAAAAAGGGCATTTAGTGGAGAAGAAAATACATTCAAACCCCCAAAAGGCCCACGATCTAGGCATTATACATAGTAGTTTTAGGCTAGTTTAGGTGCAATTAGTGTTGTAGTTAAGGTTATTTTCATTCGGTCTTTTGTAATTGAAATCCTTTTGATTGAATTAATGAAATAATTGCCTTGTATTAGTTATTTATTCTCTGTTTTAAAATTTTCTTTTGCACAGTGAGAATCTCCATTATTTTCATCTAATGAAATCCTGAAATAAGGCATTTGAATCCATTCTAAACAATCACCCTGAATATTGTCCATCGATTGGAACATTCCTATCGATCCGAGTAGATTTTGGAGCAATAGTATGTTACTATTTTTTTTAGTTATGATCACATGGCAGAACTGTCTCTAGCCTCTAAAACATTAGTTCCAACCATTTGCGATCATCATCACCATATGCAAGGTGTTAGGGTCTCTTAACAAGCAGAAATGGAGCCAAGATACTAATACATGGAGTCAAAACATGAATAAAAAAATTCATCTAATGTTAATAATAAGAAATAGATGAAAATTCAAAATTAAACTACTAAATAAAATATATAAAATTGGTATCATTTATCCACTTCAAAATTTGAATAGAATAGAAATAAAATAATTATTATTTTTTACATATAGATTAAGTTGTGCATTATAGTGGAACACAACATTATTTCAAATTCCGTAATTTTTTATACTTGATGAATTTATGCTAAATTTCTCAATAATATCCTTTTAATCAAAGAGGTCATAACTTTGAAAGATTGAAAAATACTTTTAGGTTGGGACTTCTATATTTGCATTTAATTGTGTTTTACTAGGTTGCAGACCGCTAACTTGCCAACAAAAAGTTGAGTTCAATTATGCAATTATGTTTAAAAAATATATGTAGTATAACAAATAGAAGAAGAATATTACCTTTGGTAAATATATGGGTTGGGCATTTTAAATTTGTTGTATTTAGTCTAGGTGCATTTCACTAATTTGTTTAAAAAAATAAGGGGGCAGTGTGTTATATTTGAAAATAGTTGTATTGATTCAAATAATGTATGTGCAATTTATAGAAAAGTTGGTGGGGCTAGTCCCCATCAACCACTCCCCCCCCCCCAACCCCCCAAAAAAAAAAAACCACACCAAGACCCCTAATTGTGGCTCCACCCTCTTTGTATATATATTTCAGCCCAGTTAGTGTTGGAACGGAAATTTCAAGAATTGTTGAAGGCAATATAATTGAATAAAAAAACAAAAAAAAAATATTCATTTGTTAACCCTACAAGGTAGAATTATGGTTTACCTCTTGAAGCATGAACATCACAAACAAATTTTGATGCAGATCGAACAATTAGCTTGATTGATGTCATGATTTTCTTTTCTCCCTCTCTCTTCTAAATGTGAAGGTAAATGTTATAGCGAACAGAAAGGCAAAGGTGTCTATTTATAGGCTCCAATAGAGATCTTAAGGAGAAATAAGGGTTGGGCTTCTAATGGGCCTGAGAATCCTGTGTCCAACCTATAATAATCATCCTATGGTTCATTAATAATAAGTTAGTCTACTAAAAACTTATTATTAATCTCCGTGTCTTATCTCAAAATTATATTTCAAGCTCCTTGTTATTATATGCTTAATAATCTCCTCCTGTTTAAAATTACAAATGTTCGTCAATTAATTAAATTACCGACAATTATATGAATTTTTTTTTATCCTTGAGATTTTACCACTCAACTTATTTGTCATGTCGGATAATTAAATTCACCTACAAGGTTTGACATGGACAAAACTTATGAGCTTCATCAAAAGGACATCATCAACCCATTTAAATACTAAGACATGGTTTCCTTTAATAATTAATTTCCACCATGCAAGTAATGTCATCTCATTTTTTGCTGAATTAAAGTAACAATCATTATATGCACGTGTCTATTAAATATCTCAGGATTAAGAGCTTAAGCAATTATAATAACTATGAGGTATTTATTTTCTTATTTAGTTAGTAAAAAGATAATAACCTCAATAATAATCTTGTTCAATACACAAAGTGTACTGGTGTAACAATCCGAAATATCATATAATTTTCTATAGCCAAGACAAACTATGTCAGCAGATTACACTACAATCTTACTGATGGTGTGTCTAAATCCATCTAAGACTGCATCTAACTCTCATCCCCTCCACCTGACTATCAAAAGTCTTTGCTGGTAAGCTCTTCGTGAAGGGATCTGCCAGGTTATTTGCTGATGTAATCTTGGTCACAAATACATCACCTTTTCACACAATGTCTCATGTAAGGTGATACTTATGCTCAATGTGTTTCCCCTTCTTATAGGTTTGTGGCTCCATTTAGTTAGCATCCACTTTATTATTGTCACAATAAAGTGTAATAGCCAATCTTATGGAAGGTACCGCTTTTAAATCCATAAGACAGTTTCTGAGCTAGGCTACCTCTTTGGCTACATCAGAGGCTACTACATATTTAGCCTCTATGGTGGAATCAACAATACAAGATTTCTTGATACTCCTCCAACTTATGGCTCCACCTCATAGAGTAAATACATATTCTGAAGTAGACTTTCTGGAGCCTTTATCTGACTGAAAATCGGAGTCTGTGTACCCAAGGGGTACTAGACTATCTTCCTGGTAAACCAACATATAATCTCTCTTCCTTTTTAGTTATTTGAGAATATGTTTTACTGTAGTCCAATGTTCTTGTCTAGGGTTAGACTAATATCTACTAACCATTCCAATGGCAAAGCAAAGAAACTCTCTTCAAGTGTCCTAGGACATTGCTCATTTGACAAAGAAACTCCATATCTGAAAAGAAGAAATTCTTTCTTGGAATCTTGCATGCAAAAAGAGGCTAGAATGATATCAATATAGGTAACTTGAGATAAGTCTAACATTCTATTCTTGTGATCTCACATAAGCTTGATCCCAAGGATATGGCTAACTTCTCTCAAATCCTTCATATCGAACTAATTGGATAACCATACTCTAACAGAATATAACATCTCACATCATTTTTTATGAGCAAGATATCATCAACGTAAAGTACTAGGAATACCACCACATTTTCGTCACGCTTTTCATACACATAGGAATCATCTGCGCATTAATCAAAACCATAAGGTTTTATAGTCTAATCAAAAAAAATGTTCCAAGTCCTAGATGCCTTCTTATATCCATAAATGGACCAATTAAGTTTGCACACTAGATGCTAATGGACCTTTGCTACGAATTCATCTAGGTGAACAATATAGATACACTCGTCAAGATTTCCATTAATGAATGTTGTCTTGATATCCATTTGCCAAATCTCGTAATCAAGATCAGCCGCAATGGATAAAAGAATCTGAATCAACTTTAGCATTATATTCTTTAGGGATCCTTTCATCCAATAATGTATTACGTTCGGGTTAACAAATAACCCTCCGACTAGGATGAGGAATCATCTATATTTTTGTATCATTAGTGATGTTGTGCAGGTTCTACATGAGTATCGATATTGCTCCCATTGCAATGAGGCAATGAGATATCGTCTACTCTTTCGTGAAATGTTTCCTCTTGTATAGTTGGTATTGAAAAAGTATTCCATGATCTATATCCTCTCAACTCCTTGAGAATAATTATATTCTTGAGCTTGTGATCCATCACGTAGTCTTCCTCTAAGAATCGGACATTGGTGTGCAAACAATGACATTCTGATCCTTAGGACTATAGAGAAGACCACCTTTTGTTCCTATTGCATACCCTATAAACAAATAGACTTTTATTCTCAATTCTTGCTTATCTGCATTCCCTTTCAGCACGTGTGTTGTACTCCCCCATGTTCGAACATGTCATAGGCTAGGTTTATGCCTAGTGCACAATTCTGTGGGAGTAGTAGGTACTAACTTAGATGGTATGAATTTCAAAATATATGTCATAATTTGCAAGGCATATCCCCAAAAAAATTTGGTAAAACTAAATTACTCATCATAGATCTCACCATATCCATAAGAGTCTCATTCTTTCTTTCTGCCACATTATTTTGTTGTTGCGTATCGGGTGCAGACAATTGGGATGTAAACTACCTCTAATAAGTAGTCCCTAAACTTTCCTAAGAGGTATTCGCCACCATAATTAGATCAAAATGTCTTGATACACTTGCCTTGATGCTTCTTCATTTCAGCCTTAAACTCTTTGAATTCCTCAAAGCTTTCAGACTTATGGCGCATCAAATAAATGTACCCATACCAATAATAATCATCAATGAAAGTGATGAATATTCAAAGCCTCCTGTAGCTTGGACAATCATAGGTTCACACAAATCAGAATGAAACAATGCCAATGGATTTTTTGCTATATAGCCTTTGGCCGTAAAAGGCGGCCTCTTGGTCATTTTACCTTCCAAGCAAGATTCATAGATTGGAAGTGGCTCCACTTCTAATGAACTCAATGGTTCATTTGCAACCAGTCTTTGAATCCTTATTAAGTAAACATGACCCAAGCATAAGTGTCAAAGATATTTTTGTTCATTTTATAAGTTTTCTATCTTACATGATGAGTTATTAGTGTTATTCATTTCAGTTAATTACAGTGTAGGTGAGACAGGATTAATAATATAAAGATCATCCACCAATGAACCAGAACAAATAAAATGCATATTATATACTTAATAACCACAAAGTTGCTAAAATAAACATTATATCTATCTTTAACTAATTTAGAAATCGAAACTAAGTTTCTTCTAATATCAGGTGCATAAAGACAATCTTTTAAAATTAAAATCCTCTCTCTACTAAAACATAAATGTAAATCTTCTACAACAACTGCTACCACCCTCGGAGCATTGCCCATATGTAGATAAATCTCATCACTAAGTCGTCTAGTTTCTTTGAAGCCCTACAAGAATTTGTAGACACGATTGGCGGCTCCCGTATCTACACACTAGGTACCAATAGATAACACCGCTAAACATGATTCAATAACTAGTAAACGAGATTTACCTACATTGTTCACTTTGTTGAGGAAGACCATACATTATTTCTTCTAGTGTCTTGACTGCTTGCAATGAAAACCCTTGCCCTTAGGCCTTTTTTACTGCTCCCTAAGGGCCAACAACCTACTTTTAAGCCTTTTTTTCTGTTTCTTTTTTCCTTTTAGCTTAGAAGCAGAACCTTTCTCTATTGCATAAACACAAGGTTGCTTCTGAAAGAGATATTCAGCTACTTAGAGTTCCTTAAGGAGTTTTGCAAGAGAATACAAATGCTTATTCATATTGTCATTAAGGCAAAACTACTTAAATGACTCTAGTAGAGACTAGAGTATGATATTAATCTAGGTTTTCCCGTCAATCTCAGCTCCTAGGATCTCCAGTTCATTAAGAAGGCTCATCATCTTCAGAACATGATCATTTACTGGTCCCCCCTCAAACATGTTTGTGTTCATAAGATCTTTCATCGCAACTTGCCTGGCAGCTCGACATTGATCCCCACATATTTTTTTGAGGTTCATAATTATGTCATAGGAGGTGGGCATGAGCTCATACTGATTTTGCAGCAAACTTAACATAGATGCCAAAATGTAACATCTCACAATCTCATCAGCCTTTTTCCACCTCTGGTGAGCCTGGACTTCCTGTTTAGTTTCCCCCTGATTGGGTCATTCAGACAAAGATTTGTGATCACAAACTTATATTCCACTATAGTCAACACAATATCTAAGTTTATTTTCCAGTCTATATAGTTTGGTCTAATTAGTTTGTGTTTTTTAAGTATGATAGGAAGAGAATTAAATCAACCCATTTCAAAACCTAAAAATCACATAACTGAAAATTATGATGGGCAAAATAAAAACATCGAATTTAGATTTAACTTGTGTTCCCTCTACCAATTTCTAAACGAATTTGCCAACAGCCTGAATCACTGTGAATAGCATGCCTCGATATATAGGATGTCTATTATCCATCATTTGTCCAAACTATCAATTTCCTATTTACTCTCTAGCCACTATACCATTACAAGTGAAATTAAATAACTAACTTAGCTTTAGTCCTATAATAACAACAATGACTCAGATAGATATGATACTGTTATTTAAGCGAAGTGTATACCATTACTTAATTTTGTATTAATTGTTTCATAATATGCCCCTTTAGATGGGAAGTGAACCCATACTAACAATTTCCCAAAATTATCCTTTTAGGAAGCTTGTATCGATGATTCTGTAATTAATTCAGTTGATGGAAAGGAAGACACTAATGCTAACACGCAAATTTAATTACATCACCTACAAAACAATAATAAAGACTGTGGGATTTATAGAAAATAAATTTCCTCTTCCACTTAGTTATTTAATACTTTGTAAGGGTTATCAAAAAAAAAATCTAATTTTTTTAAGATAAAATACAAGGATGTTTGACATATTTATAAAGATACTGACTTACCCCATCTTTATATGTAGTATGTATACATGTAATAAATAAAATATCAAATTTTCACAACTATCTGTTCAAAAATTGAGAATTTTATTTTATTTAATACACGCACATACTTTGAACATCCCTATTTTAAATCATTATAAATTAAATACTAAGCCATAATAGATAATCTAAGCTAGTCAATTATCCATGTTGTCCACATGTTTGGGTACCGTTATATAATTAACTATCCATACAATCAAAACATGAATAAATAAGAGATCAACATAAATAAGAATTATCTACATCTAGAAAGTCGTATGCTTAACTGCTTCAACAAAGAGTCTCAACTATTATGGTCAGATCTTCAATTTCAATGCAATAAGTAACTGCAACAATCCTTGATGAACCCAACTATCTCCATGTTGTGTGACTTGACTAAAGATATACACACCCTAGTATAAGCAGTCAAGTTGTAGTAATAACCCGGTTAAGTCCAACGTTGTATCCGCTGTGAACTAATATTGGCATTTTAGAACTAAGATCAATAGAGACAAGGGTGAAAGATAACTTTTAAGATGATTGATTGTGAAGTGTTGTGTATTTAGAGAAAATATAGGGTTCTTAACAAAAGTGAAAGTCATTCTTTAGTTTGAGAATCCAAAAATGTACATAAGTGTTTGAGCGCTATATTTGTGCAATATTGATAACTCAGTTAATCCCTGCGTCAACAAGAAGTTAACTGGAAGGTAATGATTGAATCTATGTGGAAGAGCTTAGATCCGACATTATGTGTAGAGTCGTAAACATTGAATATGTCAGGACCCAATCTATCTATAACCAATCAAACAACTTTAACAAAATGTCCAGCTTTGTAAGTTGTTCAATCATATGGTTAAGTACAATAGAAATGAACCCTGAAAGATTGTTTCGAAGACCTAACTTTGGTACTTGCAGGGAACCATAAGCATCATTTATACCAAGACTTAATGTTGTTGTAAGTGATCAAACAATTATACAAAGTACTTAGCTTTGCTTGATATATTCAATCATTCAAAAGATAGATGAAAGATTCAAGCATAATAGAAATTGCATAAATGTATTACCCAAAAAATGCATTACAAATCCATCACCTCTCACTGAAGAGTGAATGAGAAACTACTCATTCTTTATGGCTACAAGGGAGCTAGAAAAGTGAGAGAATCTCATCCCTCTAAGGAAAGAGATTTAAAATTATAAAGGATAAATACAAGGCTTCTTTATTCACTAAAGAATGAATGAAATACTACTCACCCCTCATGGCTACAGAGGAGTTAGAAAGGTGAGAGAAGGCCATCCCTCCTAATGAAGAAGAAAGCTTATAATGAAAGTAGAACTTTGACAAGAAATGTAAACAATTACAAGACTGGAGTGATTTGTGAGAGAAATTCCTCCAAGATGTGATGATTTAATTCTAAGGACTAGCGGGTATTTATAGATAAAGATGTGTGGCAAATGGGCGGAAAAAAGGTTGAAAATCCAGAGTGGTTGCATGAGATCAAAAGCAGATTTCAGCTTTCAGCACAGGTGTCTAGACAGTAGTGGGGGCGCTCAGACACCACTAACTCTCTAGAATAGGAAAACTCTGTTGTATCTGCACTTTGGAAGAGGTGCCCGGATAGTGTATAAGTGCGTTTGGACGAGGGTCAATTGACAACTTTTTCCTCTTGTCAACTAATTTTGGCAGTGTAGGTAGTTTGTTGGGGAATCTTTGATTGAGATAGGCATCTAGACAGTGCATAGAGGCGTTTAGATGCCCGACTCCTTCTAGAAATTTTTCTTTTTCTCTTTCCAACCTACTCCTCCACTTTTCTTTGTCTCCAAACTTTGCCAAATTACTCTTTTACCTTGCAATTCATGTTAGTACCCAAATCTACCCTATACTATTAGAATCACATAATTTATACATAACTAATCATGAACTACAAGTAATTAACCCTTTTAATTGATATTAAATTATAAATTTTGAAGGTTAATCATTGCGATACACCAAGATTTCTAAAACAGTTTCTTCTTCACAAACTCAATTTTTGCTGTGAAAAACTACTTTTGAATAGTTGTCTTGCATAGGAAATCCTATACAAAAGTAACAGTAATAATACATGACCCCTATGCCTCCACGAGAGAGTACACATATGCCATCAATATTATAATATTAATAAACCATTGTGTGAATCCTTTCAATAATATTAACCACGAATAAACTATTGTGGGATCCAATCACATAAAATGATAATAAAAATAAGTGACCATAATAACGGAACAAGAATGTTGTAAAAGAAAGATTTGTATAGTTCTACGTTCAACCCATCAATCATGATACACATCTACTCGTTTTACTTGAACAACATGGTTGTATTCAATATATACGTAGTATCAATGAAGGCTCTGATACCACTTGTTGGAATGATAGTCCAAAAATCTTTGACGACGCATATAATCGAATATCAAAAAAAAAAATCATATGTTAACCCTACAAGGAAAAATTAGGGTTTATCTCTTGAAGCGTAAACAACACAAATAAAGATTGATGTGGATCAAACAGCTGGCTCGATGGATCTCACGATCTTCTACTATATGTCCTTCTCAATGCTAAAATCCGAATGCAGTGTGTGCTACAATCCTTTGAATTTTTCTCTCTTGCTCTCTCTGTCTCTTCTAAATGTGAAGGTAAAGGTTATGACTAAGAGAACAAGGAAGGGCATCTATTTATAGGCTACAATAGAGACTCTAAGGAAAAATAAGGGTCGGGCTTCTAATGGGCGTAGGAATCATATGTCCAACCCATAAGAAACATCCTGCGGTCCATTAATAATAAGTTAGTCCACTAAAAACTTATTTATTGATCTCCTGTGCCTTATTTCAAATTTATATTTTCAGTTCTTTGTTATTATATGGTTAATAATCTCCCTACGTTTAAAATTATAGATGTTCATTAATAAATTACTGATAATTATATTAAAAAAATTATCCTTAAGATCTTACCACTCAACTTATTTATCATGTTAGATAATTAAATCCACCTGCAGAGTTTGACATGGATAAAAATTATGAGCTTCCTCAAGAGGATGTCATCAACCCATATAAATACCAGGATGTGGTTTTTTTTAATAATTAATTTCTACAATGCAAATAATTTCATCTCCCAATTCACCGAGTTTGTTGACTCAAATGTGAATCTCACTCTTTGATGAATTAAAGTAACAATCATTACATGCACGATCTATGACATATCTCAGGATTAAGAGCTTAAGCAATTATAATAACCTTGAGGTATTTATTTTCTTATTTAGTCAGTAGAAAGATAATAGACTCAATAACAATTCCGTTAAATATACAAAGTGTACTAGTGCAATAATTCGTACATCAGACAATCTATTACAACCAAGACAAATTATGCTAGAAGATTGCACAATAATCCTACTAATTGTGTGTCCAATATTCATCTAAGGTTGTGAACCTTTTCTATTATCATACAAGGATTTGATAATATGATCTTCCATGTATAAGCCGAATTATACACACCAAATTATCTATAATGTAAAATAAAAAAACATATATGCATACCATATATTTAATATAATGCAAATATTTTTCCCACACAAATTCTCATTAAAATAGGAAATGTAAAACTTTTATTAAAAATAAACTGAGTTTCAATTTCAAAAAAAAGAATTTATTATATTACTCTATCAGTTAGAGCACTGCTAATTCGGTCCATATTGCTTGGTTGTTTCCATTGTAGTATATTCTAACCTCCGAACATCATCCCTTAATGCATATAGTCTATGTGTGGAGGGGAGTGTCACTCTCCCTTGGAATGATGTCAAAAGAAAGGGCAACGGAATGGTGGGTGAATGAAATGTATGAAATGTGTGTGTGTGTGTATATGAACAAAAATGCTCCCTAAACACAGAGAGATTTTTTCTTGTCGTGTTTTACTTGGAATCATATTCCAAGGTCGTCTCCTCAGGAAAGAGGTGTATCATCATGAAGGTGATTCTTGTAAAAATAAAGTGTAAAATCTTTTGTTGGTTGAAGGTTGGTTTGTGATTGTGATGAAAATGAAATAGAACAAATGTTGGCTTATCCAAAAGGTTCACTCCAATGGAAATAACAAGTCAACTCGAATCCTTCATCCAATAGAGGAGGAAGGAAAATGAGTTGAAATGCATACCCAATAGGAGGTCTCCCTTGGATTAGCCAACTTAAAGGCCTAACTACTCATGCTTAAGGTAAAGACAACAATGTAATGAGATGACATTATGAAGAAATGAAAATTGGAGCTAAGCTAATGCAAAGAAACATAAACTAAGAGAAAATACATTTATTACCCACTTTAAAACTAAGAATTTGAAAGAAAATAAAATGCACAAATATAACTTTCGGATGATTTATACATGTCCATCACTTCTTTCTAAAGAGCGAATGAGAAACTACTCACTCTTCATGGCTTCAGTAAAGTTAGAAAAGTGATTGATGTTCATCCCTCCAAGTAGAGGAATTACAAGTTAAAACATATTACACAAGGAGCCGATCTTCGACAAAGAATGAGTGAATCATGTTCCACCTTTCACGGCTTTGGTAAGCTCTAGAAAAGTGAAAGAGTTTCACTCCTCTAAGGGAAGAAAGAAGCTCAAATAATGGAAGTAAAGAAAGTAATAATACAATAAAAGAAAGAAATACTTAAAATAAAAGAAGCAATAAATTAAAAGAAAGTAATAATACAATAAAAGAAAGAAATAATACGTTTGGAGGGTTTTTCACTACCAAAAGATGGATGCTTTACAAGTCCTAAGGGGTGGTATTTATAGGCAACAAGGGAGGATGAAAGTCTTGTTTGGTTGCTTTGAATTACACTTTAATCCCCCTTTGTTTTGAACTTTGATAATTTACACCATATAGTTTGTAGTTTTAACAATTGGCACCCAGTAATTTGTAACTTTGACACAATTGATTCCCTAGTAGTTTGTAGCTTTGACATAATTGGCTCTCTAGTAGTTTGTAGCTTTGATGCACAAAACCCTGAAAAGAACAACAATTAATGCATTATCCATAATTCACACATTAACCCTAATTTGACTTATTTTGATTAGTTTAACTTTGTTTAACTAACACAATTGACCTATTAACTTAATTAAATTATGCATTAATTAGGGCTAATCACACCCTCCAACCTAAACATTACTAGTCTCTAGTAATAAATAACAACAAAACAAAATAAAATTTCTTTCGTAGATAACACGATTGCATTTAGTATGTGCAATAAGCCATTAAACCCCTAGGTGATCCCTATTAGATGAGTTTTGTCTCGTGAAGATTTTCAGTGAGCTACCTACAAACTCCAGTCGAACAGATGTGTATGTGAAATTACTGGTTAAAGTAAATTAGCATCACGGTCGTTGGGACACCCTATCATCAATTTCGACTTACACCCCACAAGCTCCTCTTTCGTAGGTATTTATTTTATGCAAAAATTAGCATCAGTCACATTGGCATTTGGAATTTCCCGTGTAATAGGAATGGTCTTTCTAGAAACAAGAATTGTTACATAACAAACATTCCATTTTACCACCCTTCATGGATAGCTTTGATTTCACAAACCTCTCTTAGAAACGCCCTCAGCAAAAATTTTCTCCAATTATAGTGACTTGTCAGTCAAAGGGCATGTGATCAAAGGATGGCCAATCGAAAAATTACATGCACAGTTAGAAAGGAAGTGAAAATCTTAAGTAGACTAATCATGTTCTTGACATAATCTCATGGAAGAATATCAATGCAATTAAAGAAATACTATTTAACATACCCCAATTTTTCGGTCGACAAGACACACATGCATCAAACTTCAGATCAATTAGGGCTTTGTATAGGTTGTAATGTGGCTAGAGGTCAATGGCTAACGAAATGACGTCAATGGTATTTAAAAGCTATCCCCTTTTTTAATTTAGTGTAGCACACCTCTTTCTTATTTTTTGATCTTTTGCCTAGAAATGGTATTTCTTTCTTTCATTTTTCTCATTTTTCACTTTCTTGGCAATTCCCTATTTTTCTATTTCTTTTCTTTCTCAGTTGTTCCCATCGACTTTTCTTTCATTGAACAGTGGTCACCATCGTCTTTTCTATTTCTCTTGCTTTTCTATATTATACTGATTTATGAGAGGGTGCAAGAAAATTAGATAGCAAGGTATGTCAAGTATATTTTCCTGTGAATCGGTTATCATATGGGTTTCTTGAAGAAGAAATCATTCATTGAAGGCTCAAACATGACTAACTAGGGATATAATTTCGTAGAAGCAATGACTAAGGCTCAAAATCAAATTAAAGATGGCCAAAAATCCTTTCTCAAGTATGTGCCTATGTATGTGTCGCATGCAAAGGTTCCCTATGGGATATGTCAATAAATCACTTTAGTTGCATTAATCAAAACAAGTTTAATGAAATTATTCAAAATTTGAAAGTGAAAGAACTTACTTGAGTAAATGTTAATTGTCTCTCAGAAAGCATCACAAGGCTCAAAACTTACCATGATATTCTTTGTTATCTCCACTGGTTATGTCAGATTTTCAAAGAATGTCAGTTATATATCAATTTATTTTTGAGTCTGGTCATTCTGTACCTTAAGAATAACAAATACCAATGTACAGTTGACATTTAAGCATAGAGAAAATACCATTTTTCAAGGAAATGAGGCTTTTCTTTTTTTTGAAACTAGCATTCGAACTCAAATAAAAATCAAAGTTATTTACATACATATTTATCTATGAAAATTGAAATAAGACTAAATGCACAAATTGAACTTGAAAAACTACGACGTCTCAGGATAAGTCCTCTACCCACGCTACAGGATGGTATTTTAGGACATTCCTTACTCGGCCCACATCTTTATTTCAACAAAAACTATTTACACTTTTTACAAAAAGTTCAGACCATTAACCTTCATCCCAAAAAATACGCTTTTCCACAACTTTGTTAAAAAAAAAAATTTTAATCCGAGTCATCGCTTGTGTCTATGTCATTATTAGTGACCCTTCCAACTTCTTGTCGCACGTAACATGTTAGTCCCGTACTGATATAAGATGGCGTGTTAGAAAAATCCTTACTCTGCCCATACACTATCTAGTTTAATCGATCGGTTGCACGACCCGAAATTGGTTCAGAACACTAATTGTATTTTTTTATGTAAAAGATCCTGCCACATTGTTTACAAGCTTCCAATCGTTTGGCATGACGACGTTTAGCAAAAGTGCTTCTGCCACACAATGATTTTGTTTGTGTTTCTCGGATTTTAATTTTTCTCACAACTCTTGCCTTTCTCATTATCGCAGGATGCACATCAAATGGAAAAGTGCGTAAAATGCCTAAACTGAACCAAAAATGTTAACTATACATGCTTGCTAAACTAAAGACACCCTATTTGGTTCTTTAACGTGTACCAGTCACAAAGACGATTAAAGTTACATTCAATATGATTATGAAATATAAGCAAAATTACTGTAAAAATATGCAATCCAAAATAAAAAATAAACAAATTTTTTTTTAAATGCAAAATTGTGAAGTGTTCAAATACAAAACTAGAATTGTAAATATGAAACTAGAACAAACTGGAACTGTAGATCACACCCCCAACCTAAACTGAACATTGTAACCAATGTTTTGAATTTACCAGTGTATGGAGTTTGAAAATGAGGTTGTAAGGTAGAAATTTGTTCATCTGTCGAAACCTACAAACAAAACACAACAATTAATCAGCTCTAGGGAGATCTAGGTTAGGCTGGAAACCCCTCACTCTAAGTGCGAGTAGTATAAGAGCACCCATGTACAAATACAAACATATAAGGCAAATTATTAAACAAAGGACTGGATTTTCGGCGTATATGGTCATGGATTTGCAGGGGGTGAGTTGTTTTTACAGAAAACGGAGAGAACAACAAAGAATAAGAAGAAGAAGAAAAAAAGAAGAATAAAAGAAGAGGAAGGGAAGAAGAAGGGGGCCAACACCGGTGGATGGAAAAAAAGGGTTGGAGGCTTTATAGAGGCATCCTATTGGGTCGGGTTTTTTTTTAACCCGATCTGTTTAAGTGTCGGCAATCGCGAATATGTGCGCGAAATATTCCCACAAACATTGGTGTGAGATGCAAATGGTGCACCTCACCCCCCATCTTGATTCTTGCATTGTCCTCAATGCAACAAAAAGATATGATATGCAATGACGGACAGTAAAAAGATGAGTAGGATTAAAGAACACCTTGCACTTGAGCTTTGACCAATGCACCAGTATCTGAAACTAAAACAAAAATGCTATACGACCAAGTAAGTACAAAAAATAACATGAGTAAATAAAAAGACTATACACTAAAAAGCATAAAAACTAGTTACTCCTCCACGAATTCTGGATACACCGGATCCGTCAAGTCCTCCTCCACTCCTTATCCTTCAAAAACCCTCAAAAAATGGCTTAAGTCTTTGGCCATTGACCTTGAATATTTTTCCATTCTCGGGGTTTATGACTTCCACAGCTCCATTGGGGTAGGCCACCTTGACAAGATAGGGGTCATCCCAGCGGGATCAGAATTTACCTTGGAAGATCAAGAGATGAGAGTTGTACAAGAGCACTCTTTGGCCGGGCTCGAATGAGTTCCGTGCAATGGATTTGTCGTGAAAGATCTTAGCTCGCTCTTTTGAAATTTTAGAGCTTTCATACGTGTCTCTTTGCATCTCTTCCAATTCATTCAATTCTAGTTTCCTATGCTCTCCGGCCATTCTCAAATTGTAGTTCAAAGTCTTTATGGCCCAATAAGCCTTGTGTTCTATCTCAACTGGAAAATGGTAAGTCTTTCCATAGACAATCCGGTAGGGAGACATGCTTAAGACAGTCTTGTAGGTGGTACAGTAAGCCCATAGGGCATCGGTCAATCTATTTGACCAATCTTTCCTATTTGTATTCACTGTCTTTTTTAAAATATTTTTAATCTCCCTATTGGCCAACATGGCTTGGCCATTGGTTTGTGGGTGGTATGCAGTGGACACCTTATGTGTGACGTCATATTTAAACATTAAGAATGCAAATGACCTATTGTAGAAATGTGATCCACCATCACTTATCATTGCACGAGACATCCCAAACCTCGAAAAAATATTTTCTTTGAGAAACTTGACTGCAATCCAGTGGTCATTAGTCTTGGTTGGGATAGCCTCCACCCATTTGGACACGTAGTCCACTGCTAGTAGAATGTATAGATAGCCAAATGACATAGGGAAGAGACCCATGAAGTCGATACCCCAACAATCAAATATTTTGATAACAAGCACAGGGGAAAGGGCATCATGTTCCTTCAGGTCACCCTACCCAAACATTGACATTTATCACACTCTTTACAAAATGAAATACAATCCTTTATAAGAGAGGGCCAATAAAAACCTGACTAAAGAATTTTTGCTGAGGTCTTTTTCGTCGAAAATGGCCACCGCATGCTTGTGAATGACAGAATGCAAGGACATCTCGTTGTTCATTCTCTGGTATGCATCTCCGCATGACTTGGTCAAGGCAGTACTTGAATAGGTACAGGTTTTCCAAGTAGAAGTACTTCACATCTGCCATAAATCTTCTTCGATCCTCTGGGCTCCAATGCGGTGGTATTTGTCTAGTTGCAAGATAATTACATATGTCAGCATACCAAGGACAAACAAATGAATTGAAAGTAAATGTTCATCAGGGAAGGAATTAGGAATAGGAATGTTCTTATTGGCCTCTTGCACCACTAGTCGGGATAAATGGTCCACCACCATGTTCCCCACTCCCTTTTTATCTTTGATTTTTAGATTGAACTCTTGGAGTAGGAGGATCCACCTGATAAGTCTCAGTTTGGCATCCTTCTTAGACAACAAATACTTTAAGGCAGAGTGATTAGTATAAACAACTATCGGTGAACCTATGATGTAGGACCAAAATTTATCCAATGCAAACACTACGGCTAGCAGCTCTTTTTCTGTGGTAGTATAGATCATTTGAGCTTCATTGAGTGTCGTGCTAGCGTAGTATATTACATAAGGTCTATTCTCCTTTCTTTGACTGAGCACTGCACCGATCGCGTAATCACTTGCATTGCACATAAGCTCAAAAGGTAAATCACATTTGGGTGGTCGCATAATTGGAGATATGGTAAGCATGCTTTTGAGTTTTGTAAAAGATGCCTCACAACTATCTAACCAATCGAATGGGACATCCTTAGACTATAAATGGGTCAAAGGTTGGGCCAATGTACTAAAATTTTTTATGAACTGACGGTAAAAACCAACATGGCCCAGAAACGACTTGATATCCTTGATGATCTCTTGGTGTAGGGAGGTTGGAGATGACCTCCACCTTTGATTTGTCAACTTTGATACCCCTCGCCAAAACTATATGACTGAGAACAATTCCCTCTGTCACCATGAAGTGACACTTCTCCCAATTGATGACTAAGTTCTTTTCCTCGCATCTCTCTAGAACTTTCTCTAAATTTCCCAGACATCCTTCAAATGAATCCCCGAACACTGAAAAGTCATCCATAAAGACCTCTTCTATTTTCTCCACCATGTCACTGAAGATCCCCATCATGCAATGTTAAAAAGTCCTTGGGGCATTACATAGCCCAAAAGGCATGTGACGGTAGGCAAAAAGTACCATAGGGACAAGTCAAGGTGGTCTTCTCTTGATCTTCCAATGCAATCTCGATTTGATTGTAGCCAAAATATCCATCTAAAAAGCAATAGAATAGATGCCCCGCTACTCGTTCCAATACTTGGTCAAGAAATGGCAATGGAAAGTGGTCTTTTCTTGTGCATGCGTTGAGCTTGCGGTAGTCAATTCACACTCTCCATCCGATAATCACCCTCGTTGAAATAAGCTCATTATCATCATTTGCCACCACAGTGACTCCCAACTTCTTGGGGACTACTTGCGTGGGGCTAGCCCATTTACTATCGCCAATTGGAAAGATGGTGCCCACGTCAAGTAGCTTTAAGGCCTTCGTCTCTCACCACATCCTTCATGATTGGGTTCAACCTTCTTTGTGGTTGTCGAGATGGCTTAGAGTCATCCTCAAGATAGATGCGGTGAGTACAAATGAGGGGGCTTATCCCCTTTATGTCGGAAATTGTCCAACCAATCGTCTCCTTCTGTCACCTTAACAATTCCAAGAGATCTTCTTCTTGCTTTGGATCCAAGGTTGAGCTAATCACCACTAGAAAAGTTTCTTCCTCTCCAAGATATGCATACTTCAAGTGGGATGGTAGTGGCTTGAATTCCAACATGGGTTTTTGTATATCCGATGGAAAGATTTTCTTTTCTTGATGTGGAAGCTTCTTAAATGTAGGAGTCCATCTCTCCACCCCTTTCAAACTCTCCAACTTATCTTGCTCATTAACCTCTCTTATATCAACAATTACCTCTTCTTCCAACTTGAAGGTGCTCATTAGCTCCAAGTGCTCCTCTACCAAGATGTCGATCTGGTTAATCTCATGTGCCTCCTCGTCATCCCTCGATTGCTTGGATAAATTGAACACATTGAGATCCATTGTTATGTTCCCAAATGCTAACTTCATAAGACCATTCTTGCAATTAATCACAACATTAGATGTAGCAACAAAAGGTCTACCAAGTATTACAGGAATTTAGGAGCTAAGATTTGCAATCGGGTGAGTGTCAAGTACAATAAAATCAACAGGAACGTAAAATTTATTGACTTGCACTAAAACAACCTTAACTACTCCCCTTGGTGTCCGGACACTACGGTCTGCCAGTTGAAGCATGATTGTAGTAGGCTTCAATTCTTCGAGCTAAAGATGTTGGTACACCAAGTATGGAAGGAGGTTCACACTAGCCCCCAAATCAAGGAGTGCTTGCTCCACCCAGTAATTCCCGATTGTTATGGCAATGATGGGGCTGTCGGGGTCTTCAAACTTTGGAGGGGTGTTTGTCCTTAAAATCAAACTCACTTGCTCAGTGAGGAATGCTTTCTTGTGAACATTGATCCTCCTCTTTACAGTGCATAAGTCCTTCAAGATATTTGCACAAGATGGAATTTGCTTTATCATATCAAGAAGTGGAATATTTATTTTCATGTGCTTAAATATTTCAATGATATCAGAATAATTAGCCACCTTGACGAGTGGATTCAAATGATTAGGAAAAGGAGCAGGCATGGGGGAAACAAACACATTTTCATCAACAAATTTTTTAGTCTCAACTACCTCACTTTCTCTCTTCTCACTCACTCCACCCTCAATGGTGCCACCTTTGGTCTCCTTTTTTTTTGGCAATGTGGCCTTGGGTGAGACTTTTGACACAATGGTCTTATCAATTTGTTTGCCACTACAAAGGGTGGTAACCATCTTGAGTTGTTCACAACTCTCTCTTAAGGACTCCGATGACTCAACGACATGTTGACCTCTACGTTTTTCTTGGGGGTGAGCGGGGAATTTCCCTTTCTCTTACTGTGATGTTGCCATAGAGCTTGTCAGCTTCGTGAGTTAGGCTCAAATGTCATTAAAAGCTGTGGCATTTTGATTATTGATGGTAGTCTAACTTTGAATGAAAGCATGAACCATATCTCCAAATTCCTCTTATAGGGAGGTTGATAGGTGGGAGGATTGGATGACCCTTGGGAAAATCTTTGTGGAGGTGGACTTGGTGAAAAATTCTATGGTAGTGGGCTTGACGAATACCCTTGCGGATTGGTCCGGGGGTATTGGGAGCTAGATGCTTGACCTTGGGATTGAAATTGATTTTGCCTAGGAGGCACGGGAGGTGTGTATGTATTTGAACCATGAGGAGTGGGATTATCATTTCTCCAACTAAAGTTTAGGTGATTACTCTAGCTCGGATTGTAAGTACTTGAATGTGGAGAAAATGATTGCCTAACTTGGTTAAAGGCATTGACTTGCTCGTGATACACTTCCTTAAGTGCCGGAATGTTAGGACACTCCGATATGGAATGATCTACACTCTCACAAATTGAGCAGCCCTCCTCAATCTTTGAAACATTTGACACCTCATGTCTCCTATTTACCTTAAGACTCTCAACCTTCCTTGACAACTTGACAATTTTGGAGAGCAAGTATTTTCGGTCTCTTAAGTCATAAATCTCTCCCCCATGAGTTTGGCTATTCCCTTGAGGAGAAGATCTTAGTACATCGGTGGGATCCGTAATGTCCCATAATTGTGCATTTTGTGCCAATGTATCAAAGTAGTCTAATGCCTCATCAAGGTCCTTACTCAAAAACTCTCCATTTCACATCATATCTATGAATTGTCGATGACCCGGTGTGATTCCCTCATAGAAGAAACTCATCATCTTCCATGATTCAAAGCCATGGTGTGGAACGGATTGTAGCAACTCCTTGTACCGATCCCAACATTGGTAGAATTTCTCATTGGCCTTCTCCGAAAAGTTTTAAATTTATTTTTTTTAAAGTGGTGGTTTTATGCACCGAATTTTTTAAAAAAAAAACTCGGAGATCATCTGGTTCCAAGATATTATGGATCGAGGCCTCAAGGAATTAAGCCACATTTTTGCCTTATCTCTTAGGGAAAAAGGGAACAATTTCAACCTAGCTATGTCTTCCATACCATGAGTGGTGAGAAAGGTTACAACTATTTCCTTAAAATCCTTTATGGGCAAATAGGGGTTTTCTTTTTCAATTCCGTGGAAAGTGATAAGTAGTTGCAACATCCCCGACTTAACTAGGAAGAGATGAGCTTGGACCAGAAAGAGGATGCATGAAGGTGTGGTGCTTCGTATGGGTTGAAGGAAATCCATCATTGACCTTATCGAAGGCTCAATGTGGATGTTGTTCCCTTCATTCACGGGAGGGGAAAATTCTATTTGCGGATTGGGCATTCTAGGTTCTTGTCCTCCCCCACCGCATTGCATGTTTCGATTGACACCTACATTCTCAAAATTATCACTTGTATCCTCGAGTAGGTCTTGGTCAATGTTCATATTGGGGCTCAAGGGTTGTCTAACTAGTCAATTTTGTTCGTCCTGACCCCACATATAACAAAACTATCTACAAATAAAAATGTAAACAAACAAAAGTATATACAATGATCAACGTACCTCAGCTCATGATGAACATCACGGGACCTACCTATGTTGTCCAAAAATTAACTTCTTGATTCGACACTTGTCATCCCCGGCAATGGTGCCAAAAATGCTTGGTTGTTTCCATTATAGTATATCATAACCTCCGAACATCATCCCTCAATGCGTATAGTCAATGTGTGGAGGGGACTGTCACTCTCCCTTGGAATAATGTCAAAAGAAAGGGTAACAGGATGGTGAGTGAATGAAATGTATGAAATATGTGTGTGTGTGTGTGTGTGAACAAAAATGCTCCCCAAGCACAGAGAGACTTTTGCTTGTCATGTTTTACTTGAAATCGTGTTCCAAGGTCATCTTCTCAGGGAAGCAGGTGTATCATCATGAAGGTGATTTTTGTAAAAATAAAGTGTAAAATCTTTTATTGGTTGAAGGTTGGTTTGTGATTGTGATGAAAATAAAATAAAACAAATGTTGGCTAATCCAAAGGGTTCACTCCAATGGGAATACCAAGTCAACTCAAATCCTTCATCCAATAGAGCATAGATGTACGATTTATTCATGGAAAACTAGGGATGAGATGGAACTGCGGATCCAAGCATAACCCATAACAAGTCTACGGATATCAAAGACTCACAATCCCGTCCACCCTCTACCCAGTCAAACCGAATCATCGTACTCTGAGAGGAGGAAGGAAAATGAGTTGAAATGGCATACCCAAGAGGAGGTCTCCCTTGAATTAGCCAACTTAAAGGCTTAGCTACTCATGCTTAAGGTAAAGACAACAATGTAATGAGATAACATTATGAAAAAATAAAAATTGGAGCTAAGCTAATGCAAAGAAACATAAACTAAGAGAGAATACATTTAATACCCACTTTAAAACTAAGAATTTGAAAGAAAACGAAATGCACAAATATAACTTCCTGATAATTTATACATGTCCATCACCTCTTTCTAAAGAGTGAATGAGAAACTTCTCACTCTTCATGGCTTCGGTAAAGCTAGAAAAGTGAGTGATGCTCATCCCTTCAAGTAGAGGAATTATAAGGTAAAACGTATTACACAAGGAGCCGATCTTTGACAAAGAATGAGTGAATCACGTTTCATCCTTCACGGCTTTGGTAAGCTCTAGAAAAGTGAAAGAGTTTCACTCCTCTAAGGAAAGAAGGAAGCTCAAACAATAGAAGTAAAATAAAGCAATAATACAATAAAAGAAAGCAATAAATTAAAAGAAAGCAATAATACAATAAAAGAAAGCAATAATACTTTTGGAGGATTTTTCACTACCAAAAGATAGATGTTTTACAAGTCTTAAGGGGTGGTATTTATAGGTAACAAGGGAGGATGAAAGCCTTGTTTGGCGGTTTTGAATTACACTTTGATCCCTCTTTGTTTTGAGCTTTGATAATTTACACTCTATAGTTTGTAGTAATTTGTAGCTTTGACACAATTGGTTCCCCAATAGTTTGTAGCTGCGACATAATTGGTTCTCCAGTAGTTTGTAGCTTTGACGCACAAAATTCTGAAAAGAACAACAATTAATGCATTATCCCTAATTCACACACTAACCCTAATTTGACTTATTTTGACTAGTTTAACTTTGTTTAACTAACACAATTGACCTATTAACTTAATTAAATTATGCATTAATTAGAGTTAATCACATATATATTTGGATTGATTCCCATGCATCTTAATTGGTTAAGAGAAAAAAAGAGATTGGAGGATGTTAGTTGTGGTGGAATAGGAAGAAAGAGGCACTTACGGTTGCTACTGCTGGTGGTAGATGTCTATGTGTTAAAGTATGAGAAAGAAGTAGGAATCATAGGCAGAAAGATTTTACATAAGCAATGAATAAATTTGAAAATCAAATAATGTTGTTGCACAGTAGAATTCCAGCAGTAGAGTGAGATAACTGCACCCCGATGAAGTTTAGATGGATCTACTCCTACAATAGAGAAAGGGTTTAGAAAGGGACAAAGGTGTATCTGGCTTATCCCCTCCGATGTATTAGGTTGCTTGTGAAAGCATACCTTTATCCCAACTCGTTGGGACTATTTATACCTTCTAATAGGATGACATGGCAATATATGGGTCCCATCAAGCTGGCTAAGGAAGCTTTCATAGGTATAATTATTACTAGGCTTGGGGGATGTCAGTGCTTCCTCAAGGTCTAGACTTTCAATGATTAACCTACTCAGGGCGTCGAATAGTCAATACATGTCCCCTCAGTATTTAATGACTCATGTAGAACATGTATTGAGTTGTGCCAAGCACTCATTGTGATGAGGCTGGACAATTAGTTCGCATCCCCCTGAGAGATCTACGTCAGCAAGGGCCATGCCTTTATCTAGATTTTCTTTGATTCGAGATGCATTCTGATGTGACTTGTTTGTGAAAGCAATCATTCTTTGTGATCCACGGTGTCATGTTGGGCCCATCTCCATGCTCTGACAATAGATACTTGGCCCTGGGATGCACCTTTTTTCCCTTCGCCTGTGGGAGCATCTCTAAGTTCTATCCTTATGACCAGATGATCCCCTCAATTCTTTACTGTTTGTTGTCCACTTGTCATGCTCTAATATGAGAGTCATTTTGTGTCTCATCAACTCCCCCAGCCTTCACTTCCATGCGTGTGGGCCATATGGTGCGGTAGGACTGGAGGCTATCTAGCGCACGTCGCTTCTCACTGACCATTACACTCATATTTGCCACCAATTTTGGAAAATATTAATTAATGCGCCACTACTCCCGGTAACTAATGTTATGTGGGGAGTATAAATAAGAGGGGATCTCCTAGTCTTTGGCTTCGTTTGAATCATTGAAGGTCTGAAGTGCTCTCTTTTTTGCCCAAGCTGTTCTTACTTCTAAAGATATCCCAAGCGTTCCTTTTTAACAAATTCATTACGTTTCCCTCTCCTCTTATTCTTTCTTTCTTTCTCCAATCTCCTCCCACATTCTATAATAGCGAGAACCCTTAGAAGAAATGTACTGAGTGTTGAGGGTGGACCTAGTACCTCAGAGGGTAAGGCTAGGAAAACCTAGGTAGATAACCCTCAGTGGATTACAAATTTTAGAGCAAAATACCGCATCCCGAACTCTGTATAGGTGATAAAATTTGAGGCCGATTGACATAGTACTACTATAGGTTCTCCTTAGTTGATGTCCTTCCAAACCAAACTAGTCATGGAGAGGGGGATTAGGTTTCCCCTGCCTCCTCTTCTGCCTAGGTTCCTCATACACTTTTAGCTCTTTCCTTGGCAGCTTTGTGTGAACCTTTTCAGGATAGTCAAGGGGGTGGTTGCTTTGAATGCTCATCTCGGTGTTAACCTAAGGGTAGATGAAATTCTTTTATGCTATGGCATCATGTGAACCGACCCCTAAGAAAAAATATTATCGCATAGCTCGAGATCTTGCAATGTACCTCGTCACCCACTTGCTTGACTCCAACAAAGGGTATACACAAGATCTCATCGTGATCAACAACTAATGGGAGACGGGCAAAGGACCCAAGTACCTTGGACTATACTACCTCAAGGTGATGTAAGAGTCAGGTACATGAGTCCCCTTCACCTTCCTGAGTGTAGCCTTCATTCAGTATCAACGTAGTTACTAAATTCTTATTTTCATTGCAGATTAGGGTATAAAAGGTTGTTGTCGCCTAGCCGCTACATCTTCCATCTGTTTTCAAGTCATGGTCACTATCTTGTGGCACTAAAACTTCAAAAACATTGCTCGGGTAGCACACGTGTTACTAAATTACACCTCCAACTATAGGAATTTTTCTCACCTTGGACGGATGACTCTTCTAGTGAAACAAACTTAGAAAACGATAGTAATTGAGACAACGAAGACTCTTAAGTCAATCACACCTCCACTTCCAGTTTCGTAGATAGTTCCTCCCACTTTGACATGTCTCATATGCTGCGAATTTCCATGGACAGCCTCGAAGACTTGGTTACTTCCTTCAAACTAGTCGATTAGGACTTGATGGCTCCTCTCAAGTGACTACATAAGTTGTCTATCAGTGCCACCATCAACCTCCTTCAGTCCAAACTGAGTAGGTAGCCCCCAGTCATTCCCGAGAAAGGGAGTAAGACGTGCGGTTACAGACTTAGCAGTTCGTCAAGAGACACCATGAAACTCCTCTGCACCCTAGGACCAAATCACTCCCTAAATTCAAAATTTGCAAGTTTCTCCTAGCACTATGACCCCACGCCCAATGCCACATCCAGCTTTAGGAGATGAGTGGGCCTTTTGATCTTTCAGTTGTGTGATGGAAAGGCCATCCTAAATTCAGACTCCATGGTGACCTCATCTGAGATTGATTTTGTCGTTAGTGCGACTCTTTGTTTTAATTCCAATATGGCCATCCACCAAGGTCGATCTAATAACGGCCTTCTTCATGGAGCAATCCAAAATGTTATAGTGGCAAGGCTTTCTTTTTTTATTGCACACAATTTTATTTGTTTTTCAATGTTTTTCTAAGCTCCCCTCCTACATCTAGGCTTTTCAAAAGATGGGAGTTGTCTTGGACCCTTTCTAGGGTTATCACTTTGCTTGCAATAGGTAGAAAATCTTAAGAAGATGGTGAAAGACCTAGAGAATTTCATTATGGATCAAGTCAAAAAGATCTCCACTCTAATCAGGAAAATGAATGATATCTCGGCCGATCTTGACAAAGCAAAAGTGGCCAAGGCTAAGAACAGGATGACCGACATGGAGTTGAAGTTTTCCTCTACTGAAGTCAAGTTATCTAAGGCCGAGAAGAACTGTGATGCCTTGTTGGGCCAGGTAGAAACAATGACCGAGTCCTTGGCTAATAATAAATACGATAGGGTGGGTCGGGTCCGTTAGGAGACCTATGACAAACTGCAGAAGGAAATGGTGAAGGTCTTTACTGACACAAGGCCAAGTACTTTAAGGATGGATAGGATGTCAAGGTTCAATGTGGTGGGAGCTTCTTTTGAGTCTAATTTTTTCTTTTAGCATGTGTTCATCCCTTCTACTATCTCTGATGAGGAAGATAAAGGTGAAGAGAATCATGTTAGGAACATCAAGGAAGACCCTCTTGCCATAAACTTGATTAGCGACGGGGATGAAAATGAGCTCCCATTCCCTTCCCCTAGGAGGCTTCCAACCCATGCAATGCAAGATCCTATTACCCCACTAATTCTACTACCCCCATTGCTGAACGAATGATTGGGACATGGTGACTTATGATGACTTGTTCGATATTAGGGATGAAGATGGTGGGAACTAGATGGTCGACTTAGGGCAAGGTTAAGAGCGAAAAGGCCAAGCTGGTAGTGGCCAAGTATAACTTTCATGACCTCAGTGGGGATTCTTTTTCCCTGTTATTGTAAGCTAGAGGGACACAAATCCCTCAGTTGTTTAAATGCCATTTCTTTTTTCCTTGTTCATTATAAATCATATATGTTGTTCAGGGACGATCCCTTCCTGAAGGAGGCGAATCCCTTAGATTATTTAGGCACAAAGCTCTGTACCTGTAGATATTCATCCCGTCGGGGGTGTGCCCCTAACGACTGAGTTTATTACTTGTGTTAACAGTATTTAGGGACTATTCCCTCCTAAAGGAGGTGAATCCCTTGGTCTATTTAGGTGCAAACTCTACAAAGACTTATTTTACCCGTGGTCGTGCCCCTAACGATCGAGTTTATTACTCGTGTTAACAGTATTTGGGGATGATTCCCTCCCAAAGGAGGCGAGTCCCTTAGTTTATTTGGGTGTAGAGCTCTACTTATGCAGAGACTTATCCAGTCGAGGGTCGTGCCCCCAACAACTAAGTCCATTACTTGTAGTAACAGTATTCGAGGATGATTCCTGCTTGAATGAGGTGTGTCCCTTGGTCTATTTAGGCGCAAAACTCAGCCTTTGCATAGATTTATCCTGCCCATGGTCATGCACCTAACAACTGAGTCTATGACTTGTGTTTTTAGGACACCTTTTCAATTCAACATGAAATAGATTGATTTAACGATACAAATTTTTCATGTTGGATATATTCCATGGATGGGGAATAAACCTCCCCTCCAAGTCCTCTAGTCTATATAATCCTAAGCTCCCCACCGAGACTACCTTGTAAGGGTCCTCCTAGTTTGGATCAAGCTTTCCATCAGTGGGCTCCTGAGTGCCCCCATTACGTTTTGAAGCACTAGGTCCCTCACTAAGAACTCACGAGCTTTGACCTTCTTCTGGTGTTGCTTAAATAAATCTCCTTGATATTTTTATAACCAAACAGTGGTTAAGTCCCTTATTTCCTCTCACAAGATCTAGGTAATTGGACATCATTTGGTCATTCATGCTAGAGTCAAAGGCTTGACTTCAAATGCTAGAGTGTCCGACTTCTAACGGTATCATTGCTTCCACCCTATAAACCAAAGCATCTGGGTTTCCCCAGTTTAGGATCGAGGAGTGGTTCAAGAAGCCCATAGCACATTAAATAATTCTTTGGTCCATCTCCCTTTGGCTCTCTCTAGTCTCCTTGAGGATTGTCCTATTGGACACCTCGGCTTGTCCATTGTATTACGGATAGGGAATGGTTGAGTAGCAATTTTTGATACCAAAACCCTCGCAAAACTTTTTGAATGACCTACTGTTGAATTGAGTGCCTTTGTTGGAGACAATGGCCCAAAGTATGTCAAACTTGGTGATGATACTTTTCCACACAAACTTCTTGGTTTTGGTGCCTCGTATTAGGCTCAGAGGTTTGGCCTCAATCCATTTTATGGAGTAATATGTGGCCACCAAAAGAAACTTCTTGTTTATCGGGGCTTTAGGTAGAGGCCCAGCAATTTACATCCCCTACTATGTGGATGGCCACAAACTGATGAGGGGATTTAGGTCCCAACCAACTGCCGAATAATGGGAGCATGTTCTTGGCACTTGGCACATTTCTGCACATATATTTTGGTGTCCTTCTGCGTGTAGGGCCACTAATATCCTTGAGAGATTGCACGGTGTGCTAGAGGCTGACCCCCATGTATGACTTTCATATAATCCCTCGTGGATTTCTTATAGCAATGGCTGGATCTTGTCCTCAGGGAGGCATATCTAGTAGGGTCTTGAAAATGATTTCTGATACAACTTTCAGTCTGGTGAAACCAAAAACCTCAGTCCTTTGAGCCTAAACTTTTGGTTTTATTTGTTGCATTTGAGAAACTCTCCAGTTTCTAGGTATTTAAATAGTGCATCCATCTAGATAGACTCGACCTCTCCCGGTAGGACGGGAGGGACGTCGGCACTGGGCTAGTTGAGCAACTAGAGTGTGACATGTACTCCTGATTAGCACAAAATATTGCACATCATGTATACATTTATACCCCTTTTATACTTGCATTTGTGATGAAAATGTAAGAAAATTTGATTAAACAAGCAATTCATGATGTTGTGTGATTGTAGGTAAAAAGTTGGAAATGGCTTGAGTTAAGCCCCAATCATAATACTCAAAGTTAATGGAGATGGTATGGCTTAATGGGAAGCTTGGAAGGTGAAGAAATCGAGAAAAAAGAAAAACTGGGAAGAACCTTCTGGAAGGTTTTGCACACTAGAGTTTGTTCTTTTGCAAACCTTCCAGAAGGTTTTGCACACTGGAGTTTGTTCTACTGCAAACCTTCCAGAAGGTTTTGTTGAAAAATGTCAGATTCTCAAGCTTTGCTACTTGGGGGGTCCCACCATTGCTTTTTCCACACATCCTTGACATGTTACACATCCCAGCATGCCTCTCTTCACCTAGGGTTAGAGTTTGGAGGCCAATGCATTTATGAGGAAGAGAGAAAAGGAGGAAGCCTAGGGGGTTGCAGGCTAGGCTTGTCCTAACTTGTCCAAGCCATCAACTCACCTCCCATTGATGGGAGGCTTGCACACACAAGTGATACGAGCTTCATGGACGAAAATGCAGGAGAGTTACACTATTTTAGACCATTATTCAACATTTTAGAGAGAGAACCTCGAGAAAGAAGACATAGTTTAAAGAGAGAAAGTTTAGATTTTTGCATTTTCTTACCCATTTCACTTGTAGTAAGCTGTAAGACTCTTGCAATCTTCATTTAATGCACTTTAGTGTCATTTATTTCAAGTTTATTGCAAGTTTAGTCATGTATCTTTGAATCTACCATTGTTACATTTATGCTTTTTTTCTCAAGCTTTCCAAATGGGTTTTAAATGCACTTATCTTTGTAGTTAACTTTTCTTTACATATATAAGTTTTAATCTCCATTTCATTACCATGTCTCTTTCTATATTATATGTCTTTATCAACCCTCCTCTATTCTCCCTCGTAGTGTAAAGTATTTGGTTTGACTATGTTGAGTGCGGACGTGGTTGTGAGCTCTTGACACACCATAGACTTGTCATGGGGTATGCTTGAGCCTACACCTCCATTTGTCTCTCACTTCCTACGAATTAATCAAACATCTAGGTGCCATTGGAAGAATGTTTTGAGTTGATTTGACATTCCCATTGGAATGACCTCTTCGGATTAGCCAACCTTGTTTCCATTGTATTTTTAGCAAAGACTCCACTCATTAAAACACAAACTCACAAGATTTTATACTTTTTCATTTTCACAAAATTACCTTCACACAATTCAACCTTCCTTTCCTGAGGAGACGACCTTGGAATACTTAATTCCAAGTAAAACATAACACTTAAAAGTCTATCTTCGTTTGGAGAGCACTGTTGCACACACACAGAGATTTTCATCCACACACGCATTTTTCCATTTCTAGCATCAAACTCGAGGGAGAGTGACACTCACCTACACACATAAGCCATATACACTTAGTTCGGGTTAGTGTTTGGAGATTAGGGTGAACACGATCAAGCATTTTTGGAGAGTTGCCGAGGAAGGCAAAGCGTTGAATTAGAAGGTGATTTTTATCACGGGTCAAGGTACATTGCTCCTTGTACATATTTTTTTGTTTAATTTTCCTTTCATTTGTAGTTATTGTTTTTGCATGTGGGGACAGAACGACCAAAATAGATTGGTTAGACAACCCCTAGGACCCAACATGAATTTAGACCAAGACCCACCAGAGGATGTTGGTGATAATTTTGAGGATGTTGGTGCTAATGTCCCAAGAGGTGGGGGGAGTGAAAGACCCTAGAATGCATTTTCCCCCTCCTATGAATGAAGGAAACAATATCCCAATTGATCCTCCGGTGAGGTCAGTGCGAGATTGTCTCCAACCCACTCGTAGCACCACTTCCTCATGCATTCTTTTACTGGTCCAAACTCACGTCTTCCTAGTTAAACCAGGAATGTTACAACTACTTCCTTAATTCTAGGAATTGAAAGGGAGAATCCTTATTTGCACATTAAGGAGTTTGAGGAAATAGTTGTAATCTTCCTCACTAATCATGCCATGGAAGACATAGCTCGCATGAAATTGTTCCCCTTTTTCCTTAAAGACAAAGCCAAAACATGGTTGAATTCCTTGAAACCTCGATCAATAAGCTCTTGGGCACAAATGTTTTATGAGTTTTTGAACAAATTTTTTCCAGTGCCCAAGACCACTGCTCTTAAAAAGCAAATCCAAAATTTTTTGGAAAAGCCCAATGAGCAATTTTATCAATGTTGGGATCGCTACAAGGAATTGCTACAATCCATTCCACATAATGGTTTTGAACCATGACAATTGGTGAGTTTCTTCTATGAAGGGATTACACCTTGCCATCAATAGTTCATAGACATGATGTGTAATGGGGAGTTTTTAAACAATGATCCCAATGAGGCCCTAGAGTACTTCAATATATTGCCACAAAATGCATAATCTTGGGATATTATGGATCCCACCGATGTACCGAGGTATTCTCTAGGTAGTAATAAACCAAGTGGGGGAGGGATGTATGATTTAAGAGATCAGGAAGACTTGCTTTCCAAAATCACCAAATTGTCTCAGAAAATGGAGAGTCTAGAGGTCAATAGGAGACACAAGGTGTACAACATTTCAAAGACCGAGGAGTTTTGCTCTATTTGTGAGAGTGTTGAGCATTCCATCTCGGAATGCCCCAACATTCTAGCACTTAAAGAGGTGTACCATGAGCAAGTCAATGTCTTCAATCAAAGTAGACAATCATTCTCCTCACACTCTAGTACATACAATCTGGGTTGGAATAATCACCCAAACTTCAATTGGACGAATGAGAATCCCACGCCTCACGGGTCTAGTTCATATTTACCTCCCATGCCTCCCAAGCAAAACCAATACCAAGGTCAAGGTCTTTTATCTATCTCCCAATACCCCCGGTCCAATCCATAAGGGTTTTCACAAAACCCGCCTCCACAAAATTTTGGTCAACAAGGACCATCCAACCCACCCACCTACCAACCACCTCATAAAAGAAATTTAGAGGATGTCTTGTACCAATTCATCCAATGCCAAACCACCATCAACAATCAAACTGTCGTAGCTTTTAATGACATTCAGACTCAAATCACAAAATTAACGAATACCATAGGGTCGTCATAACAAAAGAAAGGGAAATTTTCCGCTCAACCTTAAGAAAACCCTAGGGGTCAACACGTGATAAAGTCATCCGAATTCACCAAAGAGAGTTATGAGGAACTCAAGGCGGTCACCACCCTTATGAGTGGTAAGCAAATTGACAAAATCATTTTGCCAAAAGTCTCACCTAATGCCACTTTGGAAAAAAGAAAAAAGGACTAAGGATAACTCCAAGGGGGATGAGGTGAGTGAGAAAGAAAAAAGTGTTGATGTTAATGTGCATGCATGTCCCATTCCAGCCCATTTTCCCAATTGTTTGAAGCCACCCGTGAAGGTGGCTAATTATTCTGACATTATTGAAATGTTCAAGCAGGTTAAGATCAACATCCTGCTCCTCGATGCTATCAAGCAAATCCCCTCATGTGCCAAGATCTTGAAAATTTTGTGTTCCATGAATAGAAAGTTGAATGTTCACAAGAAGGCATTCTTCACCGAGCAAGTGAGCTCAACCTTGAGGAGCAACACCCCACCAAAGTTCAAAGACCCCCGCTGCCCAACCATTGCCATCACAATAGGAAATTATCGGGTGGAGCAAGCACTTCTTGATTTGGGGGCAAGTGTCAATCACTTATCCTATTCGGTAGACCAACAACTCCAAATTGAAGAGTTGAATCCAACTCCTATCACTCTTCAATTGGTAGATCAAAGTGTTAAAACACCGAGGGGAGTAGTTGAGAATGTCTTAGTTCAAGTTGATAATTTTTATTTCTCTATTGATTTTATTGTACTTGATACCCATCCAGCTGCTAATCCTAGTTCACAAATTTCTGTTATACTAGGTTGACATTTTCTTGCTACATCTAATATCGTGATTAATTACAGGAACAGTCTAATGAAGATTGCATTTGGAAATATGACAATGGAACTCAATGTATGGGATGATGAGGAAGTGCATGAAGTCAATAGGATTGATACCTGGGTGGAGAATCACTTGGAGCTATTGAGCATGTTAAAATTGCAGGAGGAGGAGATTGCTGATCAAGAGGAGCCGAAAAGTTTACAAGGGGTAGAAAAATGGACCCCTACATTTGAGAAGTTTCCACATCAAGAGAAGAGAATTTTTCCATCCACTATACAAACTCTGAACTTGGAGTTAAAGCCCTTGCCATCAAGCCTCAAATATTCATTCTTGGGGGAACACAATACTTTCCCCGTGGTAATAAGTTCTTCATTAGAGCCGAAGTAAGAAGATGATCAATTGAAAGTGTTAAAGAGGCATAAGGGAGCAATTGGTTAGACGATTGCCGATATCAAGGGGATAAGCCCCCTCATTTGTACACACCGTATCTATCTAGAAGAAGACTCCAAGCCTTCCCGACAACAACAAAAAAGGTTGAGTCCGATCATGATGGATGTAGTGAGGGATGAGATACTCAAACTACTTGATGTGGGCATCATCTTTCCTATTGCCGACAGTAAATGGGTTAGTCTCACTTAAGTGATACCAGAGAAATCGGGGGTCACCGTGGTTGCAAATGAGGAGAACGAGTTCAATCCGACAAAGTAGTCATCGGATGGAGAGTTTGTATCGACTATCAAAAACTCAATTCTTGCACAAGAAAGGATCACTTCCCTTTGCCATTTCTTGACCAAGTATTGGAGAGAGTAGCCAAACACTTGTTTTATTGTTTCTTAGATGGCTACTCTGGCTACAATCAAATTGAGATCAATTTGAAAAACCAAGAGAAGACTACATTCACATGTCCTTTCGGCACCTTTGCATATCGTCAAATGCCTTTCGGGTTGTGCAATGCCCTAGGGACGTTTCAAAGATGTGTAATGGAAATTTTCAGCGACTTGGTGGAGAAAATTATGGAAGTCTTCATGGATGACTTGTCCATATTTGGGGACTCATTTGAAGGTTGTTTGGAGAACTTGGAGAAAGTACTTGAGAGATGTGAGGAGAAGAATTTGGTTCTCAACTGGGAGAAGTGGCACTTCATGGTGACACAAGGGATAGTGCTCGGGCACATCGTTTCAACAAAGGGGATTGAAGTTGACAAATCCAAGGTAGATGCAATTTCCAACCTCCCCACACCAAAAGTCATCAAAGACATCAGGTCGTTTCTTGGCCATGCCAATTTTACCGTTGTTTTATAAAAGATTTTAGTGCATTGTCATGACCCTTGACCAAATTGTTTTCCAAAGATATCCCATTTGTGTGGTTAGATAATTATGGGACATCATTTAAAAAACTCAAAAGCATGCTCACTACACCTCCAATTATGCGACCACCCAAGTGGGATTATCATTTGACCTCGTGTGATACAAGTGATTACGTGGTCGGTGCTGTGAATGGCCAACGGGAAGACAAGAGACCATATGTAATATACTATGCTAGTAAGACTCTAAATGAGGCACAAATGAATTACACTACCACCAAAAAAGAGTTGCTAGTCGTAGTATTTGCATTAGATAAATTTTGGTCTTTCATCATTGGTTCACTTATTGTAATCTACACTGATCACTCTGCTTTGAAGTATCTTTTGTCTAAGCAGGACATAAAATCAAGACTCATTAGGTGGATCCTCCTCCTACAAGAATTCAACTTGACAATCAAAGACAAAAAGAGAGTTGTGAACATGGTGGTGGACCATTTGTCTCGAATTATAGTTCAAGATGCTAAAGAGCATATTCCTATCCCTAAATCTTTTCAAGATGAGCATTTATTTTCCATTCATGTTGTTTATCCTTTGTTTGTTGACAATTACAATTACCTTGCCACAGGATAAATTTCACCGCACTGGAGCCCGAGGATAGATGAAGATTTATGGCGGATGTGAAGCCCTTTTACTTTGACAACCCGTACTTGTTCAAATATTGCCCTGACCAACTCATGAGGAGATGTGTACCTGAGAATGAACAATGGGACGTCTTTGCATTCTGCCATTCTGAAAACATGCGGTGGACACTTCTCTTCCAAAAGACTTCGGCTAAGGTTTTTGCAATCCAATTTTTATTTTCCTTCTTTAATTAAGGATTGTGTTTTATTTTGTAAGGAATACGATAGGTGCCAAAGATTGGGTAGTGTGACCTGTAGGAATGTGATGCCCTTGTCCCCCGTGTTAGTACTTAAGATTTTCGATTGTTGGGGCATTGACTTCATGGGTCTATTCCCTATGTCTTTGGCTACCTATATATTTTGTTGGCAATGGACTATGTGTCCAAATGGGTAGAGACCATTCCAACCAAGACTAATGACCACTGGGTCATGGTCAAGTTCTTAAAAGAGAACATTTTTTAAAGGTTCGAGATGCCTTGTGCAATGATAAGTGACGGTGGTTCTCATTTCTATAATAGGTCATTTGCATCTTTAATGCATAAGTATGGCATCACAGACAAGGTGTCCACCGCTTATCACCCACAAACCAATGGTAAAATTGAGTTGGCCAATAGGGAGATTAAGAACATCCTAGAGAAAATGGTGAACCCTAATAGGAAGGATTGGTCACTTAGGTTGACCGATGCTCTATGGACTTACCGCACTGCTTACAAGACCATTCTAGGTATTTCACCTTATAAGCTTGTCAATGACAAGGCTTACATGATAAGTCTAGTTGAAATGAAGCACAAGGCCTATTGGGCCATCAAGACCTTAAACTTCAATTTGAGAATAGCTAGAGAGAATAGGAAATTGGAGTTGAATGAGTTGGAGGAGATCCATAGAGATGCATATGAGAACTCAAGAATTTCAAAAGAAAGGGCTAAGATTTTTCATGATAAATCCATTTTAAGGAAATCATTTGAGCCCAGATAAAAAGTGTTCTTGTATAATTCTTGACTTTCCATTTTTCAAGGAAAACTCCGATCCCATTGGGATGGACCCTATCTTGTCAAGGTGGCCTACTCTAATGGAGCCGTGAAAATCATGAACCTCGAGGATGGTAAAACATTCAAGGTCAATAGCCAAAGACTTAAGCCATTCTTCGAGGGTTTTGAGGGTCAAAAGGTGGAAGAAGAGTTGGTGGATCCGGTTTACCCAGATCTTTTGGAGGATTAACTGTTTATGTAGATTTTAGTGTACAATCACTTTCTTTTATCATTTAATTTCCAAGTTTTTTTGTTTGCTTACTTTCATCCTTGTGTAATTTTTGTTCCTTTAATGTGCAAATTATGGTGTTTTTGTCAAAAGCTCCATACGAGGTGTTCTCTAACCCTACTTATCTTTTAAAAGTCCTTCATTGCATATCATATTTTTTTGTTGCATTGAGGACAATGCATGAATCAAGTCGGGGGGGTGAGGTGCACCATTTTGTATGGTACACCAATTTTTTGTGAAAATTTTTGTTGATGATACCAATTTTTGTGGTGAAATTCACCTTTCACATGTTCTACAAATTTTTGTTTAAGAATAGTTGAGGAATATGTGAAAATTTTGAAAATTTTTGTGAAAAATGTCTAAATTTTGAACCATAGTCCCTTATTCAAAGTATTGTGGGCTTATTGATATGTTGATTGTTGCTTTGAACTTTGGACACATGAGTCTATCTTATTGCTAAGAGTATCACATATGTGTTGGCTTTTGAACTCACCCATAAGTGCACCATGAATGTGTAATTTCGACAATTTATAGATTGAGTTTACATTTTAGAGCTTGACACAAATAGTGGAGATGAATAAGTACCCATGAGAGCTTTAGTGTCAATCCTTGTTGGAGGGAAGTTAAATTTACTGAAGGAACAATTCTTCAAATTTTAAATTTGTTCAATAATCCCATTATGTTTTTTTTTATTAGAGTCCATTTGTGTAGTTGATTGACTTGTCTTGAAATGCATAATGCTCCCCAATGCTTATCTAGAGATGATCTTAGGCCATTTTTTATTTCTTTAAGCCTTAGCCTCTTTCTTGTGAAATTTTATCCCTAGTGCCATGTTTGAGCTTTGTTGAAAATTTGTTTCCATGCCACACATTTAACCAAGCCAGTGTAAAATGATAAAAATTTATCACACCTTGGTTTTTTCGAGAGATGGCTATGATTGATCATAAAAGAGAAAATGGTGATGTGAAAACCTAGCAAAAGGGATAAATGATACGGATTTCAAAAATGTTGAATGAAAAAGAATGAGAAATCCAAGAAAAAGGAGAGAGAAGGGGGTGAAAAAAGAAAAGAATGAGAAAAGAAAAAGGAAAATGTTAAGGAAAATAAAAAAAAAGAAATAAAGAGTGAAGTAATGATGTTAGACTGAATCTCATAAAAAGAGAGATCTTTTTGAAATAAAGGTCATGCACTCGGAACAACTCTCTTTGTTATCCTCTTTTCTTTGTTTCATTTGCCTCAATATTACCCTAAGGCCCCATTATAACCTTTGAAGCCCTCAATGATCTAGAGACAGCATGGGAAAAGCATACCTTTAAAGAAAAGAGAGGTTGATTTAACTATCTAGTGCCCTAGCATTCCTTTCGTGAGATTATCCCAAAGTTGTTTTGTTTTTATGCATAACCTTCATTTTTGGGTGAGTATACTTAATTTTGTACACATGATTCTATCTCACATATACACATAGAGAGCATGCCGAGATAACCATAGTGTGATTCATTATTGAGAGACAACCTTGGTGAGAGTTGAAACAAAGCTAAATTTGGATAGCTGAGTGAATGTGAATTCCATTGGGTATATGTTTAAATTACATGTCTATTTCACACACACAAAAGTTTGAAAATGAATGTGTGCTTGATTCGGGCATTTGAATTATGTGTTATGTAGCCCTATGCTTAATGGATGGGCGCATATCGCTCAAGTTTTCGATATTGGATAGAATTAGGAATACCTTTATCATTTGAATCTATGCTTTACATTTTGGATATTCATTTTGGTAGTTAAACTTAAAAATTCATGTCTTGTATTTTGAAAGCATCAAAATTTTAAATCATATTGCAATTTCGGAAATGACTTTGGGCATAGTCACTCTATTGTGGTTCAAGATTTTGGGAGAGTAGATGTCATAGATAGGTTGTTAGAATGTTTAGGAGTTGGGATAAGTTGGATTGGAAGTGAAATTTGGGAGCACATGATTGTTTTTGCAAAAAGGCAAAACCTTCTGGAAGGTTTTGTTATAAACCTTCTAGAAGGATTTTTCCAGTGCGTAATCCTTCCGGAAGGTCGAAGCAAACCTTCCAAAAGGTTTTGCCCAGAAAGCCAAAAACCAGGGTTTTAAGTTCATTTCCTTCGGGGAATTATTCATTTTCCCTCTTCTAGTCGAACTCCAAAGCACTCCTCTCCCCCTCTAATCTCTTCCAAGCTTCAAGGATCTCTCACCCACCATCCAAATCCTCCATTTTCCATAGCTAGGGTTGATTATTAACTGAATTTTACCAAATTTTGTTGGAGTTCTCCTGTAAAATCCTAGGTTTCACATTTTCTGCCAAATCTCAAGTCCTCTTAGTTCTTCTCCAAAATCTCTGCATCCTTTGCAATGGCTCGCATGGGTAGGATCTCTTTTGATGCTTTTGAGCCTGTGGAGCAGCTTTTGTTGGTGTTTTTTTTCGTTTTTGGATGTTAGGGCACTATTGGTTCTCATGGCCTGCACCAAACACATGGGTCCAAACTCCCCACAACCCACAGGCACTACTACCTACAGGCACTAGTTCCCACAAGAGGAGTGTGGAGGGCCCTAGTAGTGGAGATAGGGAGGGAAGGAGGACAAAAGCAAGATATGATGCTCACAATCAAAGGATTGAGGAGAAAATATGACTTGTGAGCACTTAGTGGATAGGCCCACTCTTGGGCCGAATAACGAAGTGTTGAGGATCATTGAGGGTCATGGGCTTGGGATTTGGTTTGAGCTGGTTAGCAAGTATAACCTGGCATTGTCTAGGGAGTTCTATAGGAAGTTGAAGGTGGTGGGCAAGGATGGTAGTATTCTTAGGACGAATGTGATTAACCCTAATTAATGCATCATTTAATTAAGTTAATATGTCAATTGTGTTAGTTAAACAAAGTTAAACTAATCGAAGTAAGTCAAATTAAGGTTAGTGTGTGAATTAGGGATAATGTATTAATTGTTTTTCTTTTTTGGATTTTGTGTGTCAAAGTTATAAACTACTGGGGTGACAATTATCAAAGCTACAAACTACTGGGGTGTAAATTATCAAAACTCAAAATAAAGGGGGATCAAAGTATAATTCAAGCCCTCCATTTTTGCCTATAAATACCACTCCTTGGGGCTTGTAAATCTCCATCTCTTTGGTAGTAAAAAATCCTCCAAAAGTAATTATTGCTTTTTTTTTATTGTATTACTGCTTTCTTTTAATTTATTATTTTTTGTTACTTTAAGTATTACTTTCTTTTATTGTATTATTAATTTCTTTTACTTGCATTGTTTGAGCTTCCTTCTTCCCTTAAAGGAGTGAAACTCTTTCACTTTTCTAGAGTTTTACCAAAACCGTGAAGGGTGGAATATGATTCTCTCATTCTTTGTTGAAGATCGTCTCCTTGTGTAATGTGTTTTACATTGTAACTTCACTACTTTGAGGGATGAGCATCACCCACTTTTCTAACTTTGTCAAAGCTTAGAAGAGTGAGTAGTTTCTCATTCACTTTTTAGTAAGAGGTGATGGACATGTATAAATCATCTGGAAGTTATATTTGTGCATTTCGTTTATGCTTAATGCTTTATATTTCGCTTGTTTATTGAATGTTTGAATGCATCTAGCAAAGCTAAGGTACTTTGTATAACTATGAGTACTTTCTATGACACAGATGACTCTTGCATAGAAAGACTCATTCGTTCAAGGCAAGTACCCTGACTAGATCTTCATGACTAACCTTCAATCTTCACCAATATTGTGCTTCATTTAACGATTGGAAAATTAATGCAATGGTCGGATGCCTTGTAGAAACACTTGCTTGTTTGTAGACAGGTTAAATCTCAGTACAGACAATTCTTGTAAACATCTACAAAGACATCGGAACCATGCTATTAATTCTCACTATCCATCTTTATCTTCCAATTAACTTCATGTTGACACGGTGATTAATTGCGTTCCCAAGCACAAGTATAATAAATCAGATGGTTGACTACATGTCCAGATCGTCGAACTAAAGAGTGACTTTTTACATTTGAAATTATCTTATATTTTTTCTAGAAAATCCTCTTGGAAAGAATTGTATATTTGGTCCAGGAAAAATCCTTAAAGATCATCACTTTAAATCTCAAGGGTTCTAGTCACTTTGGTCTCTGTCACTACTTACTTTGAAACACCAACAAAAGATTTTACACTTTGTTTTTACAAAAATCACCTTCATGATGATACACCTCCTTCCCTAAGGAGACGACCTTAGAATACGATTCCAAGTAAAACACGACAAGAAAAAGTCTCTCTACACTTGGAGAGCATTTTTGTTCACACACACACACATATTTCATACATTTCATTCACCCACCATTCTGTTGCCCTTTCTTTTGACATCATTCCAAGGGAGAGTGGCACTTCCTTCCTCACATATACTATACGCATTGAGGGATGATGTTCGGAGGTTAGGATATACTACAACATAAATAAACAAGCATTTTTTGCGCCGTTGCCGGGGAAGACAAGCATTGAATCAAGAAGGTGACTTCCGAACAACGAAGGTAAGTCCTGTGATGTTCATCATGGGCTGAGTTACGTTAATCCTTATATATACTTTTGTTTGTTTACACTATTTACTTTTAGTTAGTTTATTATATGTGGGGAAGGGACGAACAAAACCGACTAATTAGACAACCCTTGGGCCCCAATATGAACATTGACCAAGACCCACCCGAGGACGCGGGTGATAATTTTGAGAATATGTAGGTGTCAATCCAAACATGCAATGGGGGTGGGGGAGGACAAAAACCTAGAATGCCCAATCTGAGAATGCAATTTCCCCCTCCCATGAATGAAGGGAACAACATCCACATTGAGCCTCTGGCAAGGTCTATGAGGGATTTCCTTTAACCCACATGAAGCACCACACCCTCATGCATCCTCCTTTCGGTCCAAGCTCATTTCTTCCTAGTTAAATCGAGGATGTTGCAACTACTCCCCATGTTCTACAAAATTGAGAAAGAGAACCCCTACTTGCACATAAAGGATTTCAAGGAAATAGTTACAACCTTCCTCACCAATTAAGTTATGGAAGACATAGCTAGGCTGAAATTGTTCCCCTTTCCCTGAGAGATAAGGCAAAAATATGACTTCATTCCTTGAGACCTCGATCCAAAATATCTTGGAATCAAATGCTCTCCGAGTTTTTAAACAAATTTTTTCTGATGCATAAAACCACCGCTCTAAAAAAGGAAATCCAAAACTTTTCAGAGAAATCCAATGAGCAATTCTACCAATGTTGGGATCGGTACAAGGAATTATTACAATCCATTCCACACCATGGCTTTGAACCATGGAAATTGCGGAGCTTCTTCTATGAAGGAATCACACCGGGGCATCGACAGTTCATCAACATGATTTTTAATGGGGAGTTTTTGAATAAAGACCCCGATGAGGCCTTAGATTACTTTGATACATTGGCACAAATTGCACAATAATGGGACATTATTGATCCCACCGATGTACCAAGGTCTTCTCCTCAAGGGAATATCCAAACTCATGGGGGAGGGATTTATGACTTGAGAGACCGTGAAGACTTGCTTTCCAAAATTGCCAAGTTGTCTAGGAAGGTTGAAAGTCTTGAGGTAAATAAGAGACACAAGGTGTCAAATATTTCAAAGATTGAGGAGGGCTGCTCAATTTGTGAGAGTGTAGATCATTCCATATTGGGGTGCCCTAATATTCCAGTACTTAAGGAAGTGTATCACGCGCAAGTCAATGCCTTTAACCAAATGAGGCAATCATTTTCTCCACATTCAAACACTTATAATCCGGGTTGGAGCAAACACCTAAACTTTAGTTGGAGAAATGATAACTCCATTCCTCATGGTTCAAATGCATACACACCTCCCACGCCTCCTAGGAAAAACCAATTTCAATCCCAAGGTCAAACATCTAGCTCCTAATACCCCCGAACTAATCTGCAAGGGTATTCATCAACCCCACCCACACAAAATGTTCCCAAAATTCACCTCCAAAAATTTTTTCCCAAGGACCATCCAATCCTTCCACATATCAACCTCCCTATAAGAGGAATTTGGAGCATATGGTTCATACTTTCATTCAAAGCCAAACTACCTTCAATCAAAACAAGACCACCATTAACAATCAAAATGATTGACAAACTCCATGGGGGCATCACAACAAGAGAAAGGGAAATTTTCCTCTCAACCCCAAGAGAACTCTAGAGGTCAACATGTCGTTGAGTCATCGGAGCCCTTAAGGAAAAGTTGTGAGCAACTCAAGGCAATTACCACCCTTCGTAGTGGCAAGAAAATTGATAAAATCATTGTGCCAAAGCTCTCACCCAAGGCCACATTGCCAAAAGAGAAAGACATCATTGGTGACACCGACAAGGGTGAGGTGTGTGAGAAGAAAGAAAGTGAGGTGGCTGAAAAGAAAAAAAATGGTTGACGAAAGTGTTCTTGTCTTTCCCATACCGGCTCCTTTTCGTAATCGTTTGAAGCCACCTATGAATGTGGCTAATTATGCTGATATACTTGAAATGTTTAAGTAGGTAAAGATCAACAATCAACTCCTTGATGCCATAAAGCAAATTCCATCATGTGCAAAGATCTTGAAAAACTTATGCACGGTAAAGAGGAGGCTCAATGTCCACAAGAAAGCATTTCTCACTGAGCAAGTGAGCTCGATTTTGAGGACAAACACCCCTCCAAAGTTTAAAGACCCTAGCTATCCTACCATTGCAAAGACAATCAAAAATTGTCAGGTGGAGCAAGCACTCCTTGATTTGGGGGCTAGTGTGAACCTCCTTCCGCACTCGGTGTATCAACAACTTTAGCTCGAGAAATTAAAGCCTAGTGCAATCACACTTCAACTAGCAGACCGTAGTGTTTAAATGCCGAGGGGAGTAGTTGAGGATATTTTAGTGCAAGTTGATAAATTTTACTTTTCTGTTGATTTTATTATGCTTGACACTTACCCAATTGCAAATCTTAGCTCCAAAATCCCTGTAATACTTGGAAGACCTTTTATTGCCATATCTAATGTTGTGATTAATTGCAGGAATAGTCTTATGAAGCTAGCATTTGAGAACATGACCACGGATCTCAACGTGTTCAACTTGTCCAAGCAATTGGAGGATGATAAGGAGGTACACGAAATCAACAGGATTAGCACCTTAGCGGAAGAACACTTGAAACTTTTGGGCATGCTAAAGTTGAAAGAAAAGGAGAATGTTGATATGGAAGAGGTTGAGGAACAAGAGGAATCAGAGAGTTTGAAAGGGGTAGAAAAGTGGATCCCTACATTTGAGAAGCTCCCACACCAAGACAAGAAGATCTTTCCATCAGATGTACAAAAACCAATTTGGAGTTGAAACTGCTACCATCCTACTTGAAGTATGCATATATTGGGGTAAATGAGACATTTCTGGTGGTGATTAGCTCAACGTTGGATGCAAAGCAAGAAGAAGAGCTCTTGAAAGTGTTGAGGAGGCATAAAGGGCCGATTGGTTGGACAATTTCCGACATTAAAGGGATAAGCCCCCTCATTTGCACACACCGAATTTATCTTGAAGATGACCCCAAACTGTCTCGACAACCACAAAGAAGGTTGAACCTAATCATAAAGGAGATAGTGAGGGACAAGGTGCTAAAACTACTTGATGTGGACATTATTTTTTCATTTGCTGATAGTAAGTGGGTTAGCCCCACGCAAGTAGTACCCAAGAAGTTGGGAGTCATGGTTGTAGAGAATGAGCTTATTCCAACAAGGGTGATCACAGATTGGAGAGTTTGTATTGATTACTGGAAGCTCAACCTGTGCACATTGAAAGACCACTTCCCAATGTCATTCCTCAACCAAGTATTGGAATGAGTAGTGGGACATCTATTCTATTACTTCTTAGATGGATACTTTGACTAAAATCAAATCAAGATTGCATTGGAAGATCAAGAGAAAACCACCTTCACTTGTCCCTATAGTACCTTTACTTAATGTCGCATGCCTTTCGGGCTATGTAATGCCCCTGGAACCTTTCAATGTTGCATGATGGAAATCTTTAGTGATATGGTGGAAAAGATTGTTGAGGTGTTTATGGATGACTTCTCGGTCTTTGGGGATTCTTTTAGTGGGTGTTTGTAGAATTTGGAGAAAGTTCTGGAAAGATATGAAGAGAAGATCTTAGTTTTGAATTGGGAGAAGTATCACTTAATGGTGACACAAGGAATTGTTCTCGAGCACATCATCTCGGCGAAAGGGATCAAAGTTGACAAATCAAAGGTGGAGGTCATCTCCAACCTCCCCACGCTGAGAGTCATCAAGGATTTTAGGTTCTAGGCCATACTGGATTTTACCGTCGTTTCATTAAGAATTTTAGTGCATTGGCCCGACCTTTGACCAATTTATTATCTAAGGATGTCCCATTTGAGTGGTTTGATGATTGTGAGGCATCTTTTACAAAACTCAAAAGCAGGCTTGTCATACCTCTGATTATGTGACCACCCAAGTGGGATTTACCTTTTGAGCTTATGTGCGACGCGAGTGTTTACGTGGTCGGCGCAATGTTGGGTCAAAGGGAGGAGAATAGACCTTATGTAATATACTACGCTAGCAAAACACTCAACGAAACTCAAATGAACTACATTACCACTGAAAAGGAGCCGCTAGCAATAGTATTTGCATTGGATAAATTCTGGTCCTATATCATTGGTTCACCGATAGTTCTTTATACTGATCATTCTACTTTAAAGTATATGTTGTCTAAGCAGGACGCCAAACTAAGACTTATCAGGTGGATCCTCCTACTCCAAGAGTTCAATCTGACAATCAAAGACAAGAATAGAGTGAAGAATGTAGTGGCGGACCATTTATCTCGACTGGTGGTGCAAAGGCCGAAGAGCACATTCCTATCCCAGATTTCTTCCTTGATGAGCAATTACTTTCAATTCATTCTATTTGTCCATGTTATGCTGACATTTGTAACTATCTTGCAATACGACAAATACCACCGTAGTGGAGCCCGAAGGATCGAAGGAGATTCAGGTGGATGTGAAGTACTTTTACTTCGACTACCCATACCTATTCAAGTACTGCCCCTGACCAAGTCATGTAGAGATGCGTACCAGAGAATGAACAGCGAGATATCCTTGCACTCTATCATTCAGAGGCATGTGGTGGCCACTTCTCTGCGAGGAAAACTTCGACAAAATTCCTACAGTTAAGTTTTTACTGGCCCTCTCCGATAAAAGATTGTTTTTCATTTTGTAAAGAATGTGATAGATGTCAACATTTGGGTAATGTGACCTGAAGGAACATCATGCCCCTCTTCCCTATACTTGTTATAGAAATATTTGATTGTTGGTGCATCGACTTCATGGGTCTTTTCCCTATATCGTTTGGCTATCTATACATTCTACTGGCAGTGGACTACGTGTTCAAGTGGGTAGAGGCTATCCCAACCAAGACCAATGACCACCGGGTCGTGGTCAAGTTTCTCAAAAAGAACAGTTTTTCAAGATTTGGGATGCCTCGTGCAATGATAAGTGACGGTGGATCACATTTCTACAACAGACCATTTGCGTCTTTAATGCACAAATATGGTGTCACACATAAGATATCCACCACATACCACCCACAAACCAATGGTCAAGTCGAGTTGGCTAATAGGGAGATCAAGAATATCTCAGAGAAGATGGTTAACCCAAATAGGAAAGATTGGTTAGGCAGACTAATTGATGCCCTATGGGCTTACCGCACTGCCCACAAGACTGTCTTAGGCATGTCTCCCTATCGGCTCGTCTATGGAAAGGCTTTCCATTTTCCAGTTGAGATGGAACACAAGGCTTATTAGGCTATAAAGACTTTGAACTACAATTTGAAAATGGTCGGAGAGCATAGGAAGCTAGAATTAAATGAATTGGAAGAGGTACGAAGAGACGCATATGAGAGCTCTAAAATTTCAAAAGAGCAGACTAAGATCTTTCATGACAAATCCATTGTACGGAAGTCATTCGAGCCCAGCCAAAAAGTGCTCTTGTACAACTCTCGTCTCTCGATCTTCCAAGGCAAACTCCGATCCCGTTGGGATGACACCTATCTTGCTAAGGTGGCCTACCCCAATGGAGTTGTGGAAGTCACAAACCTTGAGAATGGCTAGACATTCAAGGTCAATGGCCAAAGACTTAAGCCATTTTTTGAGAGTTTTGAAGGACAAGGAATGGAGGAGGACTTGACGGTTTACTTGGTCATATAGCATTATTGTTTTTTTAGTTTCAGATATTGGTGCGTTGGTCAAAGCTTAAGTGCGAGGTGTTCTCTAACCCTACTCATCTTTTTACTGTTTGTCATTGAATATACTATCTTTTTGTTGGATTGAGGACAATGCATGAATCAGGTTGGGGGGTGAGGTGCACCATTTGCATGTTACACCAATGTTTGTGAGAATTTTTTGGATAATACCAATTTTTGGGGTGAAAATTCATCTTTCACATATCATACATATTTTTGTTTACATCGATGCAAATTATGTGAAAATTTTGAAATTTTTTGTGAAAAAAATCTATATAATATGTGAGTATCACATATGCATCTGTTCTTGAACTCAATTGTATGTGCTCCTTGAATGTGTAATTTTAGCAATTTATGGATTGGATTCATATTTTAGGCTTGACATAAATAGTGGCGATGAGCAAGGACCCATGAGAGCTTTAGTGCCAATTTTTTTTTTTTTTTTGGGAAGGAACTTACATTTACTCAAGGAACAATTCTTAAATTTTAAATTTGTTCAATAGTCTCATTATGCTTGTTTTGATAATATCTTTACTGTCAATGGTCAGCATCTGAAACCATTTTTGGAAGACTTTGTTAAAGATGTGGAAACCATTTTTTCTAATGGATCCAGAATATTCTGGGAATATTCGCAAGTGTCCACACTCAAACGGATCGAGTTAGAAAAAACCAACCCGACCCGACCCGTTGGAACACCTTTATAAGGCCTCCAACCCTTTTTCTCTTTTCCCCATCCATTGGTTTTGGGCCCCTTCTTCTTCTTTTATTCTTCTTTTCTTCTTCTTCTTCTTCTTCTTCTTCATTATTCTCTGTTCTCTTTAAAAACAACCCACCCCCTACAAATCCATGACCATATACCCCGACCCAGTCCTTTGTTTAATGATTTGCATTATATGTTTGTATTTGTACATGGGTGTTCTTCTTCTGTTCGCACTTAGGGTAAAGGGTTTTCAGCCTAGCCCAGATCTCCCTAAAGATGATTAATTATTGTGTTTTGTTTGTAGGTTTCAGCAGATGAACATATCTCTACCTAATAACCTCATTTCCAAACTTCATACATTGGTAAATTCAAAAATATTGGAGACAATGTTCAGTTTAGGTTGGGGGTGTGATCTACAGTTCCAATTTGTTCTAGTTTCGTATTTGCAATTCTAGTTTTGTATCTGAACATTTCATAGTTCTGCATTTAAAAAAAAATCTGTTTATTTTTATTCTAGATTGTGTATTTTTACAGTATTTTTGCTTATATTTCATGATCATATCAAATACAACTTCAATCGTCTTTATGACTAGCAGACGTTAAAGAACTATATAGGATGTCTTTAGTTTAGTAAACATGGATAGTAAAAATTTTTGGTTCAGTTTAGGTGTTTTATGCACTTTTTCATCTGATGTACATGCTATGATAATGAGAAAGGCAAGAGTTGTGAGAAAAATTGAAATCTGAGAAGAACAACCAAAACCATTGTGTGGCAAAAGCACTTTTGCTAAACATCGTTGTGTCAAACGACTAGGTGCTTATAAACAATTTGGTAAGATCTTTCACATGAAAAAAATACAATCAGTATTCTGAACCAATTTCGGGTCGTGCAACCAATTGATGAAACTGGATAGTGTATGGGTAGAGTAAGGATTTTTCTGACACGCCATCTTATACCAATCCGAGACTTACACGTTATGTGTGACAAGAAGTTGGAAGGGTCACTAATAATGACATAGACACAAACGAGGACTCAGATTAGATTTTTTTTTTTTTGACAAAACTGTAAAAAAGTGTGTTTTTTGGGATGAAGGTTAATGGTCCAAAATTTTTTGTAAAAAGTGTAAATTTTTTTTTATTTAGATGTACAAAGTCTTTTTGTTGAAATAAAGATGTGGGTCGAGTAAGGAATGTCCTAAAATGCCAACCTGTAGCGTGGGTAGGGACTTATCCTGAGATGCCAGAGTTTTTCAAGTTCAAATTGTGCATTTAGTCTTCTTTCAATTTTCATAGATAAATGTGTATATAAATATATTTAATTTTTATTTGAGTTTAAATGCCAGTTTCAAAAAAAAAAGCCTCATTTCATTGAAAAATTGTATTTTCTCTATTCTTAAATGTCAATTGTACATTGGTATTTGTTATTCTTAAGGTACAAAATGACCAGACTCGAAAATAGAATTGATATATAACCGACATTCTTTGAAAACTTGACATAACCAGTGGAGATAACAAAGAATATCATGGTAAGTTTTCGAGCCTTGCGATGCTTTTGAGAGAAAATCAACATTTACTCAAGTAAGATTTTTTACTTTCTATCCTTGAATAATCTCATTATTATTATTTTTGACTGATGCAAATAGAGCAGTCTATTGATGTATCCCACAAAGAATCTGTTTATACGACACATACATATGCACATGCTTGAGAAATGATCTTAGGTCATCTTTGATTTAATTTTTGAGCCTTAGCCATTTCTTTTACAAAATTGTATCTCTAGTTAACCGTGATTGAGTCTTTAATGTGTGATTTCTTTTTCATGTAACCCATATGATAACTGAGCCACATGAAAATATATTTGACATGCCTTTACTATCTAATTTTCTTGCACCCTCTTATAAATCAGTATGATACAGAAAAACAAGAGAAAAAGAAAAGATGATGGTAGATATTGTTTAAATAAAGAAAAGTCTGTGGAAACAACTGAAAAAGAAAGAAAAAAAATGGCCAATAAAGTGAAAAATAAGAAAAAGAATGAAAGAAAGAAATACCACGTAGGTGAAGTTTCGAAAAGCTAGAAAGAGGTGAGCTACATTACATAAAAAAATGATAGCTTTTAAATATCATTGAAATCATTTCGTTAGTCACTGACCCTTGGCCACATTTTAACCTATAAAAAGACCTAATTGATCTCAAGTTTAATGCATGTGTAGGTCGTCAATAAAAAGTGTAGGGTATATTAACAAGTATTACTTTATTTGTATCAATATTCTTCCATGAGATTATGTCAAACCTGATTAGTTTGTTCCTTGGTTTTCACTCCCGTAATTGTTAACCTTGTAAATTTATAATTAATCTTCTTTTGATCACATGCTTTTGAGAGAAAGTCACTATAATCGGAGAGAATTTTTGCTGAGAGATTTCTAAGAGAGGATTGTGAAATCAAAGCTATCCATGGAAGGTTGTAAAGAAGAGTTTTTGTTATATAATAACTCTTGTCGCTAGAATGATTATTCTTACTACATAAGAAATTTCAAATACCAATGTAACAAGTGTTTATTTTTGCATATAGTACGTACCTATGACAAAGAAGTGTTTGGGAAAAAGTTTGAAATTAAGGGATGGGTGTCTCAACGATCATAGTGCTAACTTATTCTAACAAGAAATCTTACATATACACATCTTTTTAACTAGAGTTTGTAGGTAGCTTCACTGGAAACCTTCAGGAGACAAAATTCGTCCACTAGGAATCACCTAGGGGTTTAACGGCTTATTGCATGTGCTAAATGCAATCGTGTTATTTACGAAAGTAATTTTATTTTGTTCTGTTGTTATTTATTACTAGGGACTAGTAATGTTTAAGTTGGGGGTGTGATTAACCCTAATTAATGCATTATTTAATTTAGTTAATAGGTCAATTATGTTAGTTAAACAAAGTTAAACTAGGGTTAGTGTGTAAATTAGGAAAAATGCATTAATTGTTGTTCTTTTCAGGATTTTATGCATCAAAGCTACAAATTACTGGTAAGCCAATTATCAAAGCTATAAAACTACTGGGGTGTCAGTTATCAAAGCTCAAAACAAGGGAGATCAAAGTATAATTTAAGTCCTCCCTTTTTGCCTATAAATACCACCCCTTGGGGCTTGTAAATCTCCATCTTTTGGTAGTGAAAAACCCTCCAAAAGTAATTATTACTTTCTTTTATTGTATTATTGTTTTCTTTTAATTTATTGCTTTCTTTTACTTTAAGTATTACTTTCTTTTATTGTATTATTGTTTTCTTTTACTTCCATTGTTAGAGCTTCCTTCTTCCCTTAGAGGAGTGAAACTCTTCCAATTTTCTAGAACTTTACCAATTCCGTGAAGGGTGAAATGTAATTCACTCATTCTTTGTCGAAGATCGGCTCCTTATGTAATGTGTTTTACCTTGTAACTCCTTTACTTGGAGAGATGAGCATCACCCATTTTTTTAGCTTTACCAAAGCTATGAAGAGTGAATAGTTTCTCATTTACTCTTTAGTAAGAGGTGATGGACACGTATAAATCATCTAGAAGTTATATTTGTGCATTTCATTTATGCTTAATGCTTTATATTTCACTTGTTTATTGAATGCATCTAGCAAAGCTAAGGTATTTTGTATAATCGCGAGTACTTTCTATGACACAGTTGACTCTTGCATAGAAAGATTCATTGGTTTAAGGCAAGTACCCCAACTAGATCTTCATGACTAACCTTCAATCTTCACCATTATTGTGCTTCATTTAAAGAATGGAAAACTAATGCAATTGTTGGATGTCTTGTAAAAACACTTGCTTGCTTATAGATGGTTTGAGTCTCAACACAGACAATTCTTATAAACTTCTACAAAGACATTGGAACCATGCTATTAATTCTCACAGTCCATCTTTATCTTTTGATTAACTTCATATTGACACAGTGGTTAATTGTGTTCCCAAGCATAAGTATAATAAACCGATGGTTGACCACATGTTCAGATCGTCGAACTAAAGGGTGACTTTTTACATTTGAAATTATCTTATATTTTGTCTAGAAAATCCTCTTGAAAAGAATTGTATATTCAGTCCAGGAAAAATTCATAAAGATCATCACCTTAAATCTCAAGGGTTCCAGTCACTTTGATCTTTGCCACTACTTACTTTGAAACACCAACAAAAGATTTTACACTTTATTTTTACAAAAATCACCTTCATGATGATACACCTCCTTCTCTGAGGAGATGACCTTGGAATAAAATTCCAAGTAAAACACAACAATCAAAAGTCTCTTTGCGCTTGGGGAGCATTTTTGTTCACACACACACATTTCATTCACCCACCATTCCATTGCCCTTTCTTTTGACATCATTCTAAAGGAGAGTGACACTCCTCTCCACACATAGACTATACGCATTGAGGGATGAGGTTCGAAGGTTAGGATATACTACAATGAAAATAAACAAGCAGAATGTGAGGGGAAGACGTTTGATGTGACCCTGAGTTTGATTGCCACATTGATGAAATACCAGAGGCCTCCCCCTAATACCCCGGTCTACCAACACAATGTCTAAGGGAGAAAGACACCCTCTGAGTATGTGTAACTTACCTATGAGGAACCAACCCAATTCAATGGAACAACTCTAGTCGGGGACCTCAAGCACTCCTACAGGGTTATGAACAAGATCCTGTACTACAATCTAAGTCCTCGGGGTGCGGCAAAGAACCCTAATGTGGAGAAGCTTTCCCTTCTACATGCATTCATGATTGGGAAGAGAATGGATGTAGCTCTATTGATCTGGGAGTTCATGAAGGAGTTTGCTCAGTTTGCAAAGCTAAAGGTGGATCTCCCCTTCGGCAATCTTGTCACTAGGATGCGCTCCCACTATAAGGTCAAGGCCTACGCACATGATGTGCTACTACCCCCTGAGACTGGTGCTATTGGAAAATCGAGTAGCAGTAAGAGGGCGACAAGAATTGGGGGTGAGAGAGCTAGTGCCTCGGGACCTAATCCATCTTTTGCTGGGGTATCCTTTTCTGGACCTTCTACTTGTACCCTGGTCTGCACTGTGTCACAATGCTTGGATGCTTTGGCAGGGTTAATTTATGAGTTGACCTTGATGATGACTCAGATCTTCCAGCATACCTTTTCGGGCGAGCCCATCCCCGGTGGACCTTTGTCGCTTCTGGCCGGACCTTCTTCCTCCGCTTCCATGACTTCTACAGTTGTTGAGGTGGAAGGCTCCGATGATGACAATGAGGAGGAGAGTGGTGATGGGAGAGGTGATGAGAGTGATGAGAGTGATGAGGAAGAAGTTGGAGATGAGGACGACGAGTAGTTGTGTCGTTGTGATTGTTTGTTGTTTCTTTTTGTTTTAGTTGTATATGTCACACAGTTAGGATTAGAATGATTGGCCTAGTAGAAGTGTCTTTAGAATTTGGGCCTTTTTTATTTTTGAATTCTAAATCCTTGTACTGAACTTTTGAATGTAATTAATGAAAAGTATCGCGGTTGTTAGTTTTATTTTTCCCAAGTCTATTTCTTTAATTGCATTGCGATTTTTGCATTTTGATTGTTTGGCAATGTATGAGCGTAAATGGATTGTTGTAATTTTTGCTTTGTGGTTTGAAAATAAAGTTTGCTAGGGACTAGCAAGACTCAAATGGGGGGTGTAATTAGCACAAAATATTGCACATCATGTATACATTTATACCCCTTTTATACTTCCATTTGTGGTAAAAATGTAAGAAAATGCGATTAATCAAGCAATTAATGATGTTGTGTGATTGTAGGTAAAGAGTTGGAAATGGCTTGAGTTTTTGTTTCTTTTTTTTTTTTTGGGGGGGGGGGGAGGAGGGAGAGGGGAGGGGGGACTTGAACCCTTGACCTCAAGAAGGCAAAACTTTCACAAGGTAAGGAATACCATTGGACCAAAGTCAATGGAGATAGGGGTGGATTAACGGGAGGCTTGGAAGGTGAAGAAATCAAGAAAAAGGCAAAACTGGAAAAAAAAAAAAAAAAAACCTTTCAAAAGGTTTTGCACACTAGAGTTGTTCTACCGCAAATCTTCCGAAAGGTTTTGCACACTGAAAAAACCTTCTAGAAGGTTTTGCTGAAAAATGCCAGATTCTACAACTCAAGCTCTACTACTTATGGGTTCCCACCATTGCTCCTCCCTCACATCCCTGACATGTTACACATCCCAGCATGCCTCCCTACACCTAGGATTGGACTTTGGAGGTCAATGCATTTATGAGGAAGAGAGAGAAGGAGGGAGCCTAGGGGGTTGCAGGCTAGGCTTGTCCTAGCCCATCCAAGGCATCAACTTACCTCCCATTGATGGGAGGCCTGCACACACAAGCTATATGAGCCTCATGGACGAAAATTCAGGAGAGTTACACCTTTGTAGACCATTATTCAGGATTTTAGAGAGAGAAGCTCAAGGAAGAAGACATAGTTGAGAGAGAGAAAGTTTAGATTTTTGCATTTTCTTACCCATTTCACTTGTAGTAAGCTATAAGACTCTTGTAATTTTCATTTAATGCACTTTAATGTCATTTATTTCAAGTGTATTGCAAGTTTAATCATGTATCTTTGAATCTACCATTGTTACCATTAAGCTTTTCTTCTCAAGCTTTCCAAATGGGTTTTAAATGCACTTATCTTTGTAGTTAACTTTTCTTTACATATACAAGTTTTAATCTCCATTTCATTACCATGTCTCGTTCTACATTGTATGTCTTTACATTTAATATGAGTAACTAAGTTTAATGTTGGCTAATTCAAGGGAGATTTTCTCTTGGGTATGCTAAATCAACTCTCTTCCATTCTCCCTCGTAGTGTAAAGTGTTCGGTTTGACTAGGTTAAGTGCGGACGTGGTTGTGACTCTTGAGACACTGTAGACTTGTCACGGGGTATGCTTAAGCCTATACCTCTATTTTAGTCCCTCACTTTCTATGAATTTATCGAACACCTAGGCACCATTGAAAGAATGTTTTGAGTTGATTTGGAATTCCCATTGGAATGACCTCTTCAGATTTGCCAACCTTGTTTCCATTGCATTTTTAGCAAAGACTCCACTCATCAAAACACAAACTCATAAGATTTTACAATTTTCCATTTTCACAAAATCACATTCACACAATTCAACTTTCCTTTCCTGAGGAGATGACCTTGAAATACTTAATTCCAAGTAAAACACGACACTCGAAAATCTCTCTTCGCTTGGAGAGCACTTTTGCACACGCACACACGTTTTCCCATTTCTAGCATCAAACTCGAGGGAGAGTTACAGTCACCCTCGAACTTGTTGTTAGATGCTTTGAAATCCAATTAAATAGCATACTTGATTGTGTGGTTGTCGAGGTTGGTGAGAACAATGCCTATCCCTAGACCCCTCGAGCATTAGAGGATCCAGCTACATAAAGCTTCAATGATCCGGTGCATTTCTGTGTTTCTTGATCTGGTGGTTCTACTAAGATCATGTCTAGGACAATGAACTCAAAAATGAAATCGACCAAGACTTGTCCTTTGATAGATACCCGAGGTTGATATCAGATGTCAAACTCTCCCAGCTCGATGGCCCACTTAGATATTCTCCATGAAACGTCTGTTCTTTGAAGGATGGCTTTCAATAATTGATCAGTAAGGATGATTATGAGGTGTGCTTGGAAATAGTGCCTCAATTTTCTTGCCTCTCTAAAGAGATATATCTTATCTCGATGTCTAGAAGGTTTTTATTGATGTAATACACTAACCTTTGTTCAGATTCATTATCTCAGATCATTGCCCCCATTAAATGCATATTCAAAGACTGAAAGGTATTGATAGAGTACCTCTCCAAGTTCAAGGACAAAGATAGTTTGTGAGTCCTTCAAGTAGGCCTTGAACCCTATAAAGATAACTCACACTCGTCATCCTATACATCTCCCCTAACTTTTTTTAGTGCCTGAAAGAAGGTTTTGCATTTGTCTGAGGATTTGGATATGAATCGATTAAAGTTTGCCAGCATCCCGAAGAGCCTTTCGATGCTTTTGACAGTTTGAGGGCTTTGTATGCCCAGAAGAGCATGTGTCTATTTGGGATTCACCTCTATTCCTTGATGTGTAATTAGGTACTCAAGGAACTTGGCTAAACAAATGTCGAAAGAACACTTGGAAACATTTAGTTTCAAACCATTGAGTCAGAGTATCTAGAAGGTCAAGGGAAGATCCTTTAAATGATCTTCTCAAAGTCTAATTTTCATAGGCATATCATCAATGTAGACTTCCATGGTAATCTCGATATGATGCTTGAACATCTTATCCATTAGGTGCTGGTAGGTGGCCCTTACATTCCTCAACCTGAACGACATGAGTTTATAATAATACACCTCTCGGGGAGTTATGAAGGTCATTTTTTTCCTAGTCGGCTCCATATAGTGGGATTTGATGACATCCCGCCCTAGCATCCATGAATGTCATATGCTCATGCCCGGTAGTGGCATCTAGTAGCTGATCCACCTTACGTAGGGGATAGTCATCTTTAGGGTATGCCTTTTTGAGGTTGGTGAAGTCCATGCATACACACCACTTCCCATTTTTCTTTTTGGCACAAACAGTGTTGGAGAGCTATATTGGGAACTGTACTTCTCTGATGGAGTCAGCATCTGACAACCATTTGACCTTTTTATTAATGGCTTGTATATGATGAAGCACCGAGCGTCAGGGCATTTGTTTGATAGGCTTGTAAGTAAGGTATACATGCAATCAATGATGGATGACTGGGGGGTCAAGTCTTCTCAACTCGTTGGATGCCCAGACAAATATGCCATGATTTCTCTGGAGAAACCCGATCATCTCCTATTATTCAGTCGATGTTAGGGAAGATCCAATGAGGAAAAACTTTTCTTTATCATCTAGGTCGAGATAGATGGCGATGAGATCTTCAATGGACGTATCAGATGGTTCGACTTGGGGTTCATCAATACCGAATCGACCAACCCTTTATTGTTATTTTACCAAGACTGCCTCAAGGTCATCATCCTTCTCTTTGGGTTTTCCCCCCGCCTTGATGATCATATAGAAATAGCTTTTGGAGGCGACCTAGTTTTCACATATTTCCATAATCCGTCGGGGGGATTGGAAAATTAATTTTCTGATGGTAGGACAAATGGACAACTTTCAGGTTGTGCATCATGTCATACCTATTATTACATTGTAAGGGGATTCTAAATCTATCACAACAAAGTCCACTGGGAGTGTAACGACCCCTATTATGACCGAGAGGGATATTCTCCCAAGCAATAGGGAGTATTACCCATTGAACCTGACTAGAGGGGTTTTTACGGGCTTCGGTCCTTTGACCAAAACCCCATCTTTTGGAAGAAATTTTGATACATGACCTCAGACGAGCTCCCAGAGTCAACAAGAATGTGCTTCACATCAAACTTCTTAATTCTAAGCATGATGATGAGCACATCATCATAAGGTAGGACGACGCCAACTAGGTCGGCCTCTATGAATGAAATTAAGTCTGAATTGCATGTCTTGTGCGATCCTTTGAAGGTCAAATGGAATTTAGATCAATCTTCCTCCACCCCTCTTGGCTTGTGTAACCCTTTGAAAACCAAACCTCAGCAAATTACTGGTCAGCCAATCATGCGGACATGTGTGTATAACTTCAGTGATCGCGGTGGTCTCTCCTATTGGTGTTCAAGAGGTTTCTCATTTTCCTAGCTCTTATCATCGCTGATGTACTCTCATAGGTGTTCCTCCTGGACCAACTTCTCAAGAAATGCCTTGTATACCCAACAATCCTCGATGAGATGCCTAGTGTCTCGGTGGTAGAAACACTAAGAAGTAGAGTTGGAGGTGGACTGGTCACCTTGTATTTTCGGAGGCCATTTTAAGAAGGGTTCCTTCTTTATCTTGTGGAAGATCATGTAGATCTTGTGGATGAGCTTGAAGATCGTATCCTTAAAGACTATGTGAATCCCTTTGAAGGAGATCTGAGTTGGATTCTATGAATAGTTTCCCTTCTTAGTTGATGGATTCCACTCATACTAGCCGAGAGTGTTTTTCTTTCCTCGAGAAACCACTGCCATATCCTTAACCTCAGATTATTTGTTGATACGCACCATCAAATCCCCTAGGTTGGCGGGGGTCCTCTTGGTTAATGATCGGTATAGATCCATTTCCTGAGAAAGCCCAAGTCTAAACATGGTGACAGTCATCATTTCTATACGGACCTCCACTTCATTAACTAATTCCCTATATCGGATGGCATATTGTCAGAGGGTATCCTCTTCTTTTCAACGCACCATGAGTAGGGTGCCAATGTCCTTTGGTCTTTTGCTCTTAGTGATAAATTAGTCCGAGAATAGCTCAATCATTTGTTTGTAAGAGCTTATGCTCTAAGGTTTTATACCTTCATACCACTTCATAGTAGTGTCTCCAAGGCTCATTGGAAACACTCGACATAGTAGTTTGTGGTGCGTGTCTTAGAGGGACATGAGTTACTTATACTGGTGGATGTGTCTTTCGGGATCAGACCTCCTGTCTTAGATCTTGAGACTAGAAATGATAAACTACCTCGGTATTTTTACCTCTCAAATGCTTCTGATTAAGGGTGAAATGATGGGGTCATCTTTGATGTCATTATCAGTCTTTGCGTTTCCCTGTCGTTAATGATTAGGATGTCATCGAAGGTCCTACTCCTAGTTTGAGCCGGTGGTTTTGGCCCTTTTTGGACCCCCATGTCCTTGACATAAAGGGTGGATCCCTCATCAGAGTCCCCTGCTCTATCCCTTTGTGATACTCGATGGCTTAAATCTTGTTCAGGCAAGGATTTTTCCCTCTTCCCTTATTGACGGGATTGCCCTCGAGGGCATTCCCGCTTAGAAGTGTTCGACCCCGAGGTCTTCTACTTTAGGCAATGGCAAACATCGCCCCGAGGTTGTTGGAGTTATAGTCTAGTTAATAAGTTTTCCCCTTTTTCTTTCCTTTGTTGTCCTTACTATGACTTTTATGCCTTACCTAGACTAGAGAGGTATTCTAGTCACTTATACCTCTTATTTGGCTATTTATATAGGGTTCTACTCTCAATTTGTGAATCCCTTTGACTCTCAAATATTTTTAGTTGGTATCACAGCCAAACCCTAGCCTTCCTCATCTACCACTAGTCTTCCACATCTAACCCTAGCCGCCACCTCTAACCTTAGCCTCCACTACTCTATAACCTTGTCAAACCCTAGCCCACGTCGCCACCACCTAACCACCAGGCAGCCAGCACCGACACCTAAGACATCCATACCAATGCCCAAGGCAGCTAGTGCTAGTGCCCAAGGCAATCAGTGCCAGCGCCCAGGCAGTGCCACCAATGCTAACACCTAGGCAGCGCTAGTCTGCCATGCCTTGCCAGTCTACCATGCCTTTATGCTTCTCATTCTTCGGCACAATGCCGCCATTCCACCACCTCTTCATGCTGCTGGCTTCTTTTTTCCCTATGGTTGAAACATCTAGGGATTTTTAAGAGGGGTCAAACCCTCTCCTCTATTGATCTACTTTTGATGTTGTAGATCATACATGTATATTTTTTCCTAAATTTCATAGCATCGTGACCTATTATTTAGGAACTTTCTAGACCTTCTTTATTTGTCATTATTTGGGAACTTTCAGGACTACTATAGCTATTTGACTACACTAGCTTGAGTATGAGACTCTACATCCTCTTACTGCTATTCCGAGAATAAAGTCCGAGGGAGAGGTATTTTTGCATATTCGAGAGTAGGAGGATAGAATTCACAAGTTTCTTATGGGACTTCGTAATGAGTTTGAGGGACCTCGTTCCCAAATCTTATCGATGTTGAGGCTTTCTTCTCTTTATGAGTTATACTCTATGATTGAGCAATAAGAGCTTCGCGTCCGTATTTTATCACTTTCAGTTACGACCTTGACTCCTTAAACTAACTAGATGGCCCTCATAGTTACTATAGGATCTCACTCAGGACCCCCAGCCAAGGGTGGACAGTGTCCTAATAAGCGCCGACAGGGCACCCAAGACCAACGTAGACAGGGCGATTCTCGTTGGTATGATCATTGTGGTCGACCAGGACATCTTAGAGCTACTTGTTGGAAGCTCCATCTTGAGCTTAAACCACCTCATCTTCCTCCTTGAGGCCGTACTACCGCTATTGCTGAATGACCACCCCCTCTACTGCTGCCCTTGCTGCTACTCCTGTTGCTCCTTCTTGTCAAAGTGATATGGATGTTATCATTTCTAGATTGGATATACTTATGTCAGCCTTGACTTCTCAAGATCCAACTATTGTTGTTGTGACCACTACAAGTATACTTCGTGCCTTTCATGCTTGCACCAGTCCTTCTCCCCTTTGGATGTTGAACTCGAGTGCGAATGGTTAAATGACAGGTGAGGCTCATCACTTCACTATTTTCGATGATCAGTTACACACACAGGTTCAGTTAGTAGATGTGACACATGCCCCTATTATTAGTAGGGGTACAGTTCACCTTCCTGATGGTTTTACATTACATTCGATTTTTCATGCACTAAAATTGGTCATGAATCTATTATCCGTATATCATTTAACCACAGATTTTCATTGTGCAGTTGTGTTCTTATCTGATTCATGTTATTTGCAAAACCTGAGTACTAGGAGGATTATTATCACGGGACATAAGAATGATGGAATGTACAATCTAGGTGATCCACCTCCAGTTGCTACTTCACCTGCACCTACTTTATCTTTATCTATTCCTAGCTTGCATGCAAGTATTTTACCTAGTACTTGTCGTTATGATTTTTCGTCACAAACTATTTAGTTGTGGCATGACCATTTTGAGCATACAAATTTAAATATTTATGTATGCTATTTCTTGCTTTGAGTGCTACTTGTGTTAGTGGTAAACTTGATTGTGCTTTATGTTCATTATCTAAACATGTTACGACCAGTTATATTCCTCACTTGCACCAATCTCCTAGGCCGTTTGGCCTAATACACTCTAATATTTGGGGATCCTATGATATTACTATTCTGTCAAGTGCCTGATACTATATGACATTTATAGATGACCATACCTGCTGTACTTGAGCCTACCTTTTTGCATAGAAAGTCTGATGTACTCCCTATCATCATTCAGTTTCTATAGATGATTAAGACATAATTTGATGTCATTGTTCGTGCTATTCGTTCGGATAATGCTAAAGATGTGTCTGATGCCTTCGTGTCTCATAATTCTTCTCAAGGTATCCTTCAGCAGCTCACCTACCCATATACTCCTAAGAAAAATGGAGCTGCTGAAAGAAAAAGTAGGAGTCTTATAGGGATGGTACGATGCATGCTTAGAGGTATGGGGGTGACCAAGTCTTATTGACATTTTGTTATTCTAACTTTTACCTTTCTGTGCAATCACAAATCGAGTCATGTTCTTAGTATAAGGCTCTCTTAAAGGTTTTATTCCCTGAGCTGACACTTTTTTAGTCCCTCCTCGCGTATTTGGCTATACATGTTTTGTTTAGGATCAGTGTCCAACTCACCATAAACTTGATGATAAAGCTATTCATTGTGTCTTTATGGGCTACTGTCATCAGTCTAAGGAGTAGCGGTATTATGATCCTATCCGGCACTGTATATATCACAGTCTAGATCTTACCTTTCTTGAGCATATTCTTTAGTTTTCTTCCAGTCTCGTGACTACCTCCCTAGTTGATGATAATCCCTTTGAATTTTCCTTACTACGAGAGTCAAATCCACTTGTCATTGTCACTACGGAGTCACCAATTTCTTATCCTTTGCAAGTTTATGTTCGTTGCTCTCGCTCTCACTCTCATTCCCCTGCTAATATCCCCTCTACTCAAGCAATACAGGTAATATTTCTCAGTTCATTGAGCATACTGTTGAGATTGTTGTTAGTATTGATACGCCTATTATTAGCACTGGTGAGACTACAGGTGGTGAGTTTTTTGAGCCAGTTGATTTACCTAATGAGAGTTTATCAGTGGAGGATGAAGATTTAGGGCATCGTTATTCGCCACATAAATGCCTACTAGTTGTTCGTTATGGTTGGGCTGTCAAGACTTTATATCTGATCTCTGGTTATGTTTCTTATGATAACCTGTCTCCTACATTTTGATCTTATATTAGGACCTTGTCAGATATGCTAGTTCCTCGCTTTGTTTAAGAGGCTATGCGGAAGCCTCAGTGGGTTCTTGCTATGTAGATAGAGATAGACATTCTTCAGTGCAATCATACATGAGATCTTGTTTATTTACCTTCGGGTGTGAAGCCTGTTAGCTGTCGCTGGGTTTACACCCTAAAATTTCTTATGGATGGTATGATTGATTGACACAAGACTAGACTTATGCAAAGGGCTTTACTTAGGTTCTGGGTCGTGATTTTGGAGCTACCTTTGCCCCTATGCCAAAGTTGACTACCGTTGGATTGATTATTTCTCTGGCAGCCTCATATTCTTGGCCCCTTCATCAGTTGGATGTGAAGAATGTGTTTCGTCATGGTGATCTTGATGAGACTATTTATATGGATGCATCACTTGACTTTTGTGGTGAGGAAGAATATGCTGGAAAGGTGTTTCGACTGCCTAAGTCTCTTTATGGACTGAAACAGTCACCATGAGCTTGGTTCTCTCAATTTAGAAGTGTAGTTGTACATGTAGGGTTCACTAGTTTTCATTTTTGATCATACATGCTTTATTCAATAGAATATTTTTGGACAGCGTATCATTCTCTTGGTATATGTGGATGATATTATTATTACTAGAAAAAACATCTTTGGGATTACATAGGTTAAGGTTGACCTTGGAAAGGCCTTTGATGCGAAGTACCTTGAATTTCTATAGTACTTTCTTGGGATTGAGGTTGTCCATAGCAGCAGAGGTATTGTTCTCTCTTAAAGGAAGTACGTTTTGGATCTTCTCTCGGACGCTGGAATGCTGGAGTGCAAACCAGCATCATCACCCATGATTCCAACTCTGAAGCTGACTATTGAAGGTGAGGAGTTAAGAGATCTGAATGTCTATCAGAGGTTGGTATGTAGGCTTATCTACCTAGCCAACACTAGGTCAGACATTTCAATTGGTGTCAACCAAGTTAGTCAGTTATTGCACAAGTCGTGTTAGTCTCATTTGGATGCAGTATATCACATTCTTTGATACCTTAAATCTTATCGTTGACTTTGGTTTTTCTATGCATCAAGGTCTCAGACCGATTCTCTAGCCTATTATTCAAATTCAAATTATGAGAGAGCTTGTAATGGTTGATCTACTATGCCCTTCGGTGCTTTTCAAGGGACTCGTCTTATCTTTTGGAAGAGCAAGAAGCAAGCAGTTGTCTACCGCTCGTTAGTAGAGGTAGAGTATCAGGCACTGGTACTTAGCATATGTGAGATTATCTGGCTACAATCGATTCTTAGTGAGTTGGAATTTCTAGTGACTTTTTCATCCACATTGTATTATGATAACCGATCTACTATTTAGCTCACTTCTCAATTTGTATTACACGAGAAGACGAAGTGTATGGAGATCGATGTTCACTTTCTTCACGAGAAGGTCAGTTATGGCATTGTCACTCCATCGTTTGTGGTGACCAATGATCAGATTGTGGATGTTTTCACCAAACCTATCACTTCATCCATTCTCAAGGACTCCATTCCTAGCTTAAGGGTGAGTGTTGGAATTATATTCTTGTTTATTAGTTTTCCTCTTTTTTCCTTTTTTATCCTTACTATGACTTTTATGTCTTACTCATATTAGAGGGGTATTCTAGTCACTTGTACCTCTTATTTGACTATATATATAGAGCTCTACACTTAGTTTGTGTATCCCTTTTGACTCTTAAATATTTCTAATTGCAAACTTCCCAAGATACCCTGAGAATGCATCTTCTTGGTGCTCTTACTAAAACCCCCTTTCTTTAAATGACTACCTTCTTTTGAGGTTCCATCAGGTAGCTCATAATCATTTAGTAGGTTGATAACATTGACATTATCTTTTTCAATCTTCTTGAGCCAGTCACCCAACCTTTCCTCTATCAAAGTCCACTAGTTCGCAAGCAAGGAGTCTTCTTCCCTACCCACCTAGGATGGGATTTTGACCCTGTGGAAAAGGCTAGATGACTCGGTGAATCCCCTCTGATTGATCCAACGATCTGGATGTGATAAAGGTGATGAGGTGAGCATTAGATTGGACCTCGACATTTCTTGTGCGCCCTCCAAATTGGCCAGAGAGCATGTGCTAACCATGGTGACAACTACTAAGAAAGACGGAGTTAGAAAATCTTTCTACAAATGGCACTAAATTGCATGGGAAAATTCCTATAATAGAGTGAATAACTACACCACGATGAAGTTTAGATGGATCTGCTCCTACAATAGAGGAAAGGGGTCAGAAGGGGCAGGAGACGTGTTTGGTGTATCCCCTCTGATGCCTAAGTCAGTAAGTGCTCAAAGGGAGGATAAAACTTTTAATGTACTGATTGCTTGTGATTGTGTACCTGTGTCCTAATTCATTGGGAGGTATTTATACCTGCTAATAGGATGACATGACAATATATGGGTTCTATCAAGCCAGCTGAGGAAGCTATCATAGGGGTAATATGATTGAGCTACACTTCTCTTGAGTCGTGCAATTACAAGGCCTAGGGGATGTAGGTGCTTCCTCGGGGGTTTAGACTTGCAATGATTACCTACTCGAGGCGTCGAGCACTTGATGCACGTCCCCTTAGCATTTAATGACTCGTGCAAAACATTGATTGAGCTAGCCGAGCACCCATTGTGATGAGGCCGAACATTTATTTTGCATCCCCTCGAGAGATCCACATTAGTAAGGGTCATGTCTTTGTTTAGATTCTCTGTGATTTAAGATGCATTCTAATGTGACATGTCCACAGAAGCTATCATTCTCTGTGATCTATTGCATCATGATGGCCTCACTTCCCTGTTCTGGTAATAAATACTCGACCCCGGGATGCACCTTTTTGCCTTTTGCCTGCTGGGGCATCTCAAAGTTTTATCCTCGGGACTGGTCGATCCCCTCGGTTCTTTATTGTTTGTTGTCCACGTGTTATACTCTGATACAAGAATCATTTCATATCCCTCAACAGTTTAGTGTAATTTGAGTATAAGGTATCACTTGAAATTGTCGAAAACATTCCTAGTGTTATACAATTTATCTTATTAAATATATGTTTGTATTTGGGTCAAAACTTGGTAGTTGTATTTTTTTTTAAAAAAAATTAAAAACATTTGAAGCATTCCAACCATTAAAAAAAAAAGAAAAGAAAAGAAAAGAAATGTTCTTTGAAATATTTCTCCGACATCAAGACCCTACACAGAAGGGATGAATTTTTTTTATGTTTGGTACAAATGAAAAAATGGTAAGAACAAAAAAGTCCTCATAGATGTTTTATTAAAATATCCTCACATGAAATTAACTTACCAATTATATTTAATAGAATATACATATTAAGTGATATAACAATAAATAATATACATTACTTTTCGAAAAATAAATAACATGTATTATAACACAAATGTTTAACTTTTTTTCTATTTTTTCACTCAATTCTGGGAGGATAAATTATGAGTGGATGAAAGAGATACTCAACCCTCCACTTTTCATTTCTAACAAAACATAATATTTTATCAATCATTCTCTTTTTTCATTCGGTCTATGTTTTCAACATAACAAATTACATTGCTTAAAATCTTTGAAGTGGATGGCAGTCCACACATGATTCGCACCAAATTTTTGACTTTATGTTGTGAACTTCATCCACTTTTCGCTGTTGCTCCTTGTAAATCAATTTGACATCTATTTTGTCGTGTCATACTTGTACATTTTTTGTATGCCTCTTTTCGTCCTCTCGCTATCAATTCAGATTATCGCTTCCCCATCAATATTTTAACCTAACCTGCCCTCTACTCTTTCATGTGACATGCCCCTGTTCATTCTATTTCTAACATGGTCATGTCTGTCCGATTAATTTACCCTGTGGCCCCCATCCACCCCTCGATACCTACTGGTGAATGCCTCTTAAGTAGGTAGGGATATGCATTCAGAAATTTAACCTCAATGAAATATTTTTTTTTGCACCAATGCTATTAACACATGATTTGGAAATATAATAAATTATGACTAACGAATTTGAGGACATTATTCCTTTATTATGCTTATTCAATGATCATGTTTTTAGTTACACTTTAATATTATTGTATTACTAGTCATAACCCGTGTCTGAAGATATGATAGAACATTAAATTCAAATCCTAAAAAAATCAATCTCACTATATTAAATAATAATTCTTATTTCCTTCATTTTTGATTTCATCATTCAAAATTTATTTTTACTCATTATTTTTTTAAAAATATTGACAATTTTTTCAAAATATATAATTCGATACAATTTTCTCAATATATGTTAAACTACAAATGAATCAAATATTAAATGATTAGTTATTATCTGTACTTGAAGGCACAGAGTAATAAAAAAAATGGTTAACAATAATATATTTGTATTCACATCTAAAATCAAATTACAAATATAGAAGAGAGAGTAAAAAATTTAAACACTGATTAAAGCAAGAGTGAGCGATAGTAGTAATAATGGGCAGTGGTGGGGGGGGGGGGGGGTAAGAGGTAATGGTGGTAGGGGTGATGGTAGGACAGTGATAGTGGTGGTAAGGGTGATGGTGGTGGTGGTGATGGAGGTGACGGTGGTGGTGGTAGGGGGTAATGGGGATGGTGGTGGTGGCCGGTAGGTGGTGGTGGTGGTGGTGGAGTGGCGAGAGTGGTAGTAACAACGGTAGTGATGGTAAGAGCAGTAGTTGTTGCTGTGGCAGAGGTAGTGGTGGGGTGGTAGTGGCAATGGGGGAGTGGTATGGTGGAGGTAACAATGGTGGTGGCAAGGGGTGGTGGGGGGTGATGATGGTGGTGTTTAGGAGGTGGGTAAGGTGGTGGTGGTGGGATGGCGACGACAGCGGTGGTGGCGGGGTGGGGTGGCGATGGTGGGGTGATGGTGGTAGTGGTGATCGTGGTGGTTCTAAACACTATTTTTTTTAAAGTACTTTTAAGAAATTATAAGTATTAAAAACACTTTTTTAAAATTATCCCAAACACACCCATAGAGCGATATTTTTCTATTAAATTTATAGGGTTAATATTAATCGTCAGATTAACTTTAAAGTAAAATTTAAAGAGAACTCAACCGTGAATAACAAAAGTCATTTTGTTAATTTTTTAAGATTTAACTTGTATTGTACTTTATTAAATAGATTTAATATGTGATAGAAATAAGTGATGTGATTATTTTGGAGAGAAAAATATATAAGAATTAAAATTCAACTTTCTTTGTATTTTATTATATAGATTTTTTACTAATTCATTTAAAGTTGATTTTGACACGCCTCAATCTTTCGCATTGCTATTGACATGTATCCTTAGAATATGAAGATAGCTTTACTCGTGTGTATGACCATCATGCACAAAACAACCTCTAAGAATGCTTATCGACATATGTAGAGTGCTCATTTGTTACAAAATCACTAGTCCATAGTAGAAAATTGAGAGCTGTTGATATTGATGATGCTTTCCTTCCCCACTCCCCCCAAGTTTTCTGAGACCCTCAATTTGCCGTTTCCATTAATAATTATAGGTTTGTTTCACTTTATATCTTTTGTACTTGGCATAGCGAATTTTGACGGATGAAGGACCTCATACGCACAACTTGTTCATTAGTAGATCGAGTTAACTTCCTCGTGTCAAACCCGCTATATGCAAATAACATTACATCTCTCTCTCTCTCTCTCTCTCTCTCTCATTAACCTAACATTACAGATTCTCTCTCTCTCCATTAACCTAACATTACAGATTCTCTTACTCTCGGTCTTCCCTAAGCCCCGGAACCCCAACCCGTCCCCTCTCACCTCTCCTAATCAAATTAGATTGTATTATGCGACCACCCACTATCAACTCACCCAGTTCTAACTTTGCCACTAGGCTTGTCAACGAAGTGAACTTGGACCGAAGTTGTACTATACCATCCAAATTCGATTTAAATTATCTGAAATCTTATTCAGAGTAAGAAAAGAGATCGGTAATTATTATTGGATGCCCACCCAAGTGGCGACAAGAAATAGATGGTATACAACCAGTACAGATTAGCATATCTTCAGTAACAACAGTAAGATATCTCAACACTAGAGGAAACCAAGTTACCAATCTTTTAGGTGATGAAAGGGAAATATAAAAATTTAAAATATACAAATGAATGTGACAAGAATAAGTAAGAATCAACCCGGCACCAATTACCATGTCCAGTAACCCCGGTCATTCTTCTACTTTAGTCGCCAAGGGCTCTGCCTCCACAACCGGTGGAATGCAATCCACTTTGTAATGCAGGACCTATTGCATACATTACAATCAAATTAGAAATCACAAAATGGGAGTTAAGGCAAACGTGTAGCTTTGTTGTCAATGATCACCGAGGCTCAGTTTCCATATCTTTTTATGTAAAACCAAAAATGGGTTCTACTAGTAAGCAATAGCAAGCACAACAGTAGATGCTGATAAATCAAACACCAATCCCATTCCCCCAACCCATTTGGTTTGCACAACCAAAAATTTATTCTAATGGTTTACAAGATGATTAAAAAAAATTATTTTAATGGGTTATGCACCAGGAAATAATCCTCTAATGCTTTGTTTGGTGGAGAGAAGAGTGAAAGAAGGGGTGCGAAGAGAATGGAAGAATCAAGAATGTATAAAGTTTCCATCATTTGGTAGTCAAGAAATAAGAAGAAAAATAGGAAGGAACAGGGAGAAAAGGATCCTCTTTCGTAATGTTTTCACCTTCTAAAACAATCCCTATTGCACCCCGTCGCTACGGGGTTTGAGGAGGGATAAACACTAGCTTTTCTCTTCCTCCTCCCTAGAAAACCACATAAAACTATGAAAAAAGACTGGCTTTCTTCAGCCATTTGTTTCAATCCCTCTTCCTTTCGCTTCTATTTTTTCATCCCTCTTGGGAAATAGACAAGATTGAACTCCTCAATCCATCATACCCCCCAAGTCCCACCTGCCCAGGAAGGGAAAAAAGAAGTTGGGGGGGGGGGGGGGGAGGTGTCAGGGAAGAAAGGTTTAGCACTACCTTTAGTAATAGTGAGATAGAAAACAAGTACATGAGGAAGTACAACAACAGGGAAAACAATATTGAGCTTCTGTAGGATATCACGGATCTAGAAGTGTGTTCGTTGGTTTTGCACTGTGATTAATTAATTTTGATATCACTTGTTAAAAGATAGGAATTAAAAATAAGAAAAACAATAAAACATATAAAGATAAAATGTGGTTCAATTCAGTACACCTACATCAATACACCGTACCTAGGGGAACAACCAAAAACTCTTTAGAATCAAAACATCAACAATTAAAACTTTAAATAATGCCATTGAAACCAATGCAGAGTCAATGGCAAATCCCTTGCCAATGGCAATTGAGGTCTTTCCAACAACAACAAAGGCAAGATTCTCATGCTTGAGAATTTGTCTTCCAAATAGTTTATGTGTGGATCTTATCATTAATTGAGCAACTTGATCCACATGAACTTTTAATTCAAGGGAGACTCCACACGGTCCTTGTTTTCCTCACGCATCCAATGATGTCGATCCCAATCAACTTTTTTTGATAGAGTTGACCTAAGTTCGTCTACAACTTGCTCTAATTGTTTCACAAGGATCATTCATCTAGCTCTGATTGTTCCTCAAAGATCGTCAATCTAGCTTTGATTGTTCCACCAAGATTGTCAATATAGCTCTAATTGTTCCCTAAGATCGTTAATTATGAACCCATAGGTAGAACTCGTCCCTAAAAACTGACTTATAAAGGAAAGATGTTCAAGAGTTCATATGCACTCATCTAGTCCCATATTTAACCTGGGATTTTAACACTCCACAATGTTTCTATAGCCGACATCTACGACAACCCCCCGTATAGACACTGACCTAAAAATAACTATTTTCATTTGGCGGCCCCACTAGCCTATCATTCAATGAGATAGCACTATGTCGATCATCTTAATCCAACCTATAGGTCAACCCTTCTATAACTCAACCATAAAGAGCCACTGTCCTTACAACGTTTGATCTCATACTCGACCAGTTGGCTAGTTCTAATACTATTTGTTGATTTTGGGCAGCGATTAATTAATACTGATATCACTTGTTGGAAGGTAGGAATTAACGATAGTAAAAACAATAAAACGAAACAAAAGGATATAAAATGGATTGATATAGAGTACCTACATCAGTACACCATACCTACATCTACGAAACAAAAAGCTACATCAGTACTTTATTATCTGGTAATCTAGTTCCTCATTACATGATATTCAAACCTGTTTATAGGGATAAAATATTAATGCCCAATACTATTAAGATACTGCCATCTTTATTATTCCTATTAGGCCAGTAATAAACTTATTCAAAGGTATATTAGGACTCTTTCAATTCTTTTTCTATTTGGTGTGAGATTCTCATGTGTTATCCCAACAGTGCTTGGTAAGATACTAGTAATTACGATATCACTACTCCTAACAACCATGCAGCTTTCTAAAATTTTAATGGAACAAAAAAGGGGACTGCATATGTTGGGTTGTAAAACACATTTACCATCCATCGTGCTAGTTTGGAATCAATATTTTGATTATACCTATAAGTGCAATTTCTTCACCCAACCGTTCATGTTAGCCAAATAAAACCTACTCCAGCATTAGCCAGTCAAAATTGTGCATTGACCAACAACACTACCCTCATCATCATTATGGCAATGAAGCATCAGAGTAACTGTGTAAGTCATTAAACTTGTATTCCTACCTTTTTAAAAAACGTCGAATACGAGTTGTCCCAGATGAGTTTGTAGTTTCCAGCCATGCATGTGCAAAAGTTACCCTACCCGGAAATCCATGAAGCCGGTCAGTAGATAAAACCAGTACAGTAATATATATGGTAATGTTGTAACTCGCAAAAAGCACAACTCACTTGGTCAGACTCATAGCGCCGATAAGGTAAGATCAGCTGAGGAATAAGCAACCCAATAGCCCAAAATAAATGCAACAGCAGGATGACTAAAGTTTAAAACTACAAAACATAAATTCCAAAAAAAAGACAGAAAAGGCAGAAAACAAGAAGCAGGCAAATGATTGCAGCTTAACAAAGAAAGGAACTGCAATCAAATGCATCAGTTCAGAACAGGAAAAATGGTACATACACCATAACAGCTCAACTTACCGTTTTTTGCCCTGAAGGATTTGTGTACTCCACGCTGAATCCAATATCCTGTCTCCAAACAGTACAATCTTCACTTAAACTGATGAGTGATCTATTAACTAAAATATCATAGATTTTGCAAAAGTGCAATCAATAAGTTGCATCCATCCTGTTCAACTACCACACCCCTAAAATTTTTGACATCTCAAATCATAATGGCCAAAATCCAGCTGAAAGTCACACCCTTCCTTACGAGCGACTAAGAATCGCATGTGGGTTGACAATCCAGCCGAAAGTGAATGGGTGAGACACTAGGCCCACTGACTACCCATGTCCCAGCTCTAATACCTTGTTGGAGGCACACCCAACTCAAAATCAATTGGCAACGAGTGAAGAGGCCACTCAATCATATAACCAAAAGAAACAAACAAAAGAATGCTTTCTATTGATGCAACATTTACAATATATTTATGTACATATCTAAATACTTCTAAATATAGGAGTTCATTACCATGTTCATTTTGCCCTTTGCCAAGGAGAAATCCCAAGCAATATATGAGTTTATTGATTCCACTGCCAATGAAACCTAGAAAGATAACACATCTATCAACTGCCATGGATTTAGATATGTACATAAATCCCAAGCAACCGCATACAATAATAATAACGAAAATCAACCATACTACACTCTATATGAAGCTGTCCAGCTTGCAGTAATACAACAAAAAGATGAATATTCGCAAAATCCTTAGTCACAGGACCCAAAAAGAAGCCAGGAAATACAACCAGTCTCATAATCCTTTTTTTTTTTTTTTTGTTCAAAAGTCTCATAATCCTTCGAACTCGTTTTTATCCTCAATGATCTTTGCATTTTGCTCCGACCAAAGGACCCAAATAGTAGCAAAAAAAAAAGCACAATGCCATAGGATCTTCATTTCGAGTTTCCTACTTGACCCATAACTTCCAGACCAATCATACAAAACAAGGATCTTGGCACCAACCAACAAAGTCCCACTAAATTAAACAAGTTGTTCCAAAGTAAGAGCGCCATGGGACAATGCAAAAATAAATGATCCACGCTCTCTTCTCCATCTCTACACATAACACACCACTGTGGGATAAGACAAGTCTTAGGTCTCCTTTAAAACACATCATTAGTGTTAATCTTACAATGAGCAATCAATCATGCACTGATGCACAAATTTGCACTTTGAAGCTGTATTTTTACAAGTTTTACCCAAGTTAGAAGAAGACAAAATTAACACTTTGAAAGTTTCAACATGTTCATTCTCAGCCAATAGAATCAAACCTAAAGACATTCCAAAAACTTGAGTTTTCAACAAAAGGGGTGTTTCAACCACATCCAAAAGGCCCAATCTAAGGTCAACAAATCCAAAGATAATTTCCACTTTTCACAATTTCATTATTTGAAGTATATTTCGACCAAATCCACTTGATGTCACACCGATAATTAATAAGGAATTTTTTTTTGGGATAACACCATAAAACAACATAAGAAAATAAATGTGGCATGTATCGATTTTTTAACTAAATTATGTTTTGGAATATATTAGAACTTGTACGCAATCTTTTGAAAATTATTTCTTCAATATTTATAGAAGTTTCCCTAATAATGCTCAAACATCTTGGATTATGCCCAGAAATGTACACATTTCAAGTCCTATAAACAAGCGAGAGTCTATATCATAGAATTAAGTCTTGGTTTAACATCATAAATTGTCTGATTAGATGCTGTGATATTGCAATCCTATATTATGTAAAAGTCTAACCATGATAGACACCTGCATTTACAAAGCCACAAACACGAAACATTGTGGTACTTGAGCTTTGAGGAGCCAAATGACGATAGAGAATCTTATTAAACACACCATAACTAACAGTCTTAATCATCAGGAGTAAAAATCATAAGAAATTGAACTTTGCTTGCTAATTTGTGAAACAAACCTCATAAATTTTCCCCGCAGGAACACTCATTTCTTTGTAGTCATCATTTTTCCTGTAGAGAACAAGATGTTCAAATTCACAATAATGACACTGACATCACCCACAAAAGCTGTTTACTATTCCAAACCATGTCCACACAAGTATGAAATGAAACAACCACCACTAAATAGAAGTACACAAACTCACCTTGCTTGTATTGCACCAGCATCCTCGGCTGTAATAAAGAAAGGGGAATTTGCAAAAACCTCACTGCAGAACATACCTCCTATTAATTTGTGCATGAAGAATAAGTAGAACAACACAAAGAGAAACCTCTTGTCAACACAAACTAAACAGTTAAATTTCACCTTTAACTAGCACAAATCCTTAGGTGCTTTAATCTCTTACAATATACACAAGTGATCGGTCATGCATAACAAGGCTGCCAGTGAATTTTGTAGAAGAACTACCCAGAAAAAATCTTTTATAAGTCTTCTTTATCTTAGAGACAGAGCTATATTATGGAAAAAGGGAATAACCATCCATGTTGAGCATCTATTTTTCCTTATAGGAAACAAAGATTTCACAAAAAGTAAAAATGGATGCAGAACAAGATGAGAGCCAAGGTGGACAAGTAGTCCAACCGCAACGAAAAGCAACATAAAAGCACCACATCAAAATAGCAAAGCAAAAATTATGGTTATTTAACATCCACAAGCAGAAGTCCGGTAGCCAAGATTCCAAAAAGAGGCATATTTGCGAAGTCCTTCAAGACAGATACCAGATACAATTCCAAAAGACAGCTAAGAATGAGCCAAAAGACAGCTAAGAATGAGCCAAAAGACAATAAAACAGCATCTCATCAAATTTAAAACGTCAATGTTCAACTACAAATTAACTCATTAAAGGTAACCATTATGAATGAAACAAGAAAACTGCAATGAGTACAATACTGCGAGACCAGTCTAAAAAACAGAACATCAGGTGATAATGAGCATTGTCGTCACCTAAAATGATACAAAGAAGTAAATTATGCCCTATTGGAGGAGGAAGCAGAAAAATTACCCAATAAATTTGATAAATCTTTCAAACTCTGAGGTATAGAGAATGACTGCTTCTTCCAAAATTGATACTTCATGCTTCCTTCTGATCAATGGAGAAGGGCAAAAGATAATTCAGGAAAAAAAAAGTGCAATCAAATCATTGTTAAGAGGTATAACAATCTATTTCTTTTACAAATGAACGAACAGAAAATACATAGATTTCAATATATCACACATTTTTCTTGACTCAAACCGGCCCCACGATAGAGAGAGAAAAAGTCGAATATTTAACACCATTGTTGTAAGGCTGTACAAAGGTGGCCCATAACGTTGTCGCTGTTCTTCCATGGGCCTAGAATAAAAGGATTTTGAGCAAAAAATTGTCAGAAGTTGTTAGTTGGCCCATTCATATTTTGCATAATAGGCCAAGAATTAGAAAAAAAAAATATATGCAAACTAACAGAAATACATTTAAACATGAAAATTGTATATATCCAAGAGAAAAGTATGTACTAATTTTGAAAATGGAGAAAAGATACCCTTCATCATCATTTATTTGCTGGATAAAATCTAACAGAACCTGCACCAGATAAAAATATCAATAAATAAACCTGAAATATTTAAGCCTGAGAATTAATATAGTCTGAGTTGAATTCACATGGAGGAACCTTGAAGACAACTGCAGACCTAAACAAAAAGGGCATTGTACCATGGGAATCCATCTACTAAAGAGCAGTAAGCTAACCCAAAAACTATAAACCAAGATTCAATCAGCATAACCCTCCTGAGAGGACTATGAGCAATTAAAAAGAGAGAGTGCAGTTAGCAAAGACAAACATTCAACGCACAAGGTTGAAGAGGAATTCGGATTTAGGATACAGGAGATAGTGGTACAAAGAAATACATTGATTACCAGTTCTTATCCAACCAAAGAAGACATACCTGTGGCACTCCTACTAAGTACTTCACCAGAGTCTTATAGACACCTGTTGCAGAGCCAAGCTGTGCTAGCTGCCTCCTCCTGGATAATAACATTTTGGAAGCAATTACCTAATTGGATCTTCTAAAGTATATCAGAAAAGGCTAAACGAAAACCAAAAAAATGCTACCGTTCCATTTGTTGTTTCCAAAGCAAAGCATATCGGTCACGTATACCTCCACCCGAGTTAACTATGGCATCAACTTCAGCTTGCTTATTCCTCTCCGAGCGCTCTCTCTGTTGTCTAATTAGCGTCCCCCGAAAATCTTGCGGCATGTAAGTCATAACTACAAATATATTCAGATACCCTCAAAATGGTCACAAAAATAACCCAGCAGTGGCGTGAAGCACTCATAACATTTACACCCATATATACATATATGTGTTTTCAGATGTAATAGAACCCAATAAAACCACAAAAAATGGAAGCAACTCCCTAGGACAGGCAAAGTATTCAAGGAAAATCCTAAAATTGTTTACAAGGGGAACATTTTTTTTTTTTGGGAACAAAACGAAACATTCTCTAAAAAAAGTGGAGAGTACAAAATAGTGGAAAAGAAATCCACTCCACGGAAGGATAAAAGTAACAGAAGAAAGAAAGGAAAATACGTTAGAAAAAGTTAAATCAAAATAGGGTTAAAGAAGGCATTCATCTAACAAAAGCTGCTATCTATTCAAGATTAAGAGCAAACAATGGTACATCTGCAACCTCATTTAGCATTGAAGCCCAAAGGGAACCCAAGGACTTGACTCTATCCCAACGAAGCTCCCCAGATTCTTTTTTATCTTTCACGATTTTATAATTCCTTTCTTTCCACACAACCCAAAACATAGCCATAAACTATAGGATGTTACAAGTGAAGCAATAGCTCTATACTACATCATCAAGGCAACAGGAAAATTTTGAGAAAGAGATGATCCACACTTTCACAACATCTTTTACATATTACACACCCATGAGGAGAAAAACAAGAAGTCGGTCTTCTCCTTTGCAATAAACCTCAAGTATTAAGCTTTGCAAGAGCTACAATCCATGCAAAAATCTGCAACTTAATAGGCACTTTAGCCTGCCAAATCATCTTATGAGATTCATAAACTAGAGAAGATGGATCATTAATTAAAACCTTTTGCAAGAAAAGATATGAGATGAATCAAGAATCCACAACCTTTTGTCCCATCTCTCATGAACAAAGGACATTGAATTAAACAAAACAATAACTAAGTATAGCATAAATGAGAATGTTAAGATAGATGTGTGGTAAAATGAGAAATGATATAATTAGAAATGAGTATATTCGTAAAACCATGGGAGTAGCACCAATAGAAAATAAATTAAGAGAGAATTGACTTAGGTGGTTTGGACATATTTATAGAAGACCTAATAATGCACCGGTAAGGAAGAGTCTTTTGATATGATCGATTGTAATGCGAGAGCTAAAGGTCAACCTAAAATGATTGTGAACGAAATAGTAAAAAAAAGATGACAACACATGATCTAATAGAATATATGACAATTAATAGAGCGCAATGGAGAAACAGGATTCATGTAGCCGACCCCAAATAGTTGAAATTAAAGTTTTGTTAAGTTGAATAAAGAAGGTAGTTCCAAAACTTTCCTGTCATTCTGAATTTCTAAGTATCGTAACTGAATTTTTTGGTCCTGCATCTCTTCAAAGTCCACTCTTAACAAGATCTGCACAAAGTGCCTCAAATCCATTACCTCCCAATCCTACCCTTATTTCCGAGACTATAACTTCCCAAACCACCTATCTAATGTTGTAACCACTAGTCTAATGTTGTAGTTCAGTTCCATAATCCAAAAAATCTCAGTTGCAGAGTGTCACAAGTTTCTGTAAAGATGGATTTTTGAGAGTTACATATAGCAGATTTCAAGCATAAAGGAAATAAGGACAAGTTCATTTGCAGAATATTTCTGATAGATCTTAAGATGTAAATTGAACTCATAACCACCCTAAACACAAGCATAAGATCTCCAAGATATTTGAAAGCATAAGAGAGAACCAACCTGTGTTAAATACATATTCAGAATTCTTGCATTGAAAATACTCTAACATCTTCAAAGTGCTTTTGAAGTTATCTTTTAGCCGTACGAGAACAGAAGCAAGCTCAGCATCTTCAGCAATTGATTGTTGTTGAAGCTGTGTTTGGGAGATAAATGCAAAATTTAGTATTATACAATTGTAATTTTTTTAAGTTTTTTAGCAAATTTGTGATCATATTATCACTACCAACACACACTTGGCAGGGCAAGTGAAGCGTGAATATATAAGGTAGCCTTTGGTAACCATTTGTTTTTTTTTTCTTTCCAGTTTTTACCAAAACAATAAAAAACAATAACGTGTTTGGGATGTGTTTTCATTTTTTTTCAATCCAATTTGTTTTGAAAACAATTCCAGATTTTGCAAACCAGAAATTGATGTTTTCAGAAAACCAAAAACTCAAAACACAAATGTGCATGAGAAGGATTTAATGAAGGCTCACCTTCAAACCCTATTAACAACAATTTACATGTTTTTTTGTTGGAAGTATAAAAGCCCTAATCTCTCTCTCTCGCCTTCTTGTCTTTCTCTCTTTGTCGACATCCTCATTAGCTTTGTTCTGGCGGAGAGAAATGGATGAGGCGTTGATCATCTGCAACAACCACTGAGCAACCAACCACCACCGACCGAGAGCAACTAACAAATCTAAGCAGAGCCATCTCCCAATATCTCAGATACAGTTTCTCTATATCTCCTAGAAATTGTTTGGATCTGGGTGCGTTTGTGCATGTGTGTCTGTTTTGTGTATTTGTATTTGTGTGTGCGCCTCTGTTCTGTGTGGGCAGTGTGTGGGTTTGTGCATGCTATGGGTGTGCTGTGTGTGGGTGTGTGGAAAAAGAGAGATGAAACAGAGATGGGCAGGTTTAGGTTTGGATTTGGGGTTTGTGTGCATGTAGCAGAGAGAGGGGGGAGGGAAAACAGGATGTTAGAGGTGGGGAAAAATAGAGATGGGTTTGAGGGCATTTGGGATATGGGATCTGTGTGTGGGCGTAACAGATTTCCCTAAATTTTCATTCCCAAATTTCATTTGTATTATCCCAAAATTCCTCAATGTTAACATTCCCAAATTTCCTCAATGTCATCCAATTAAAACAATTGATAAAAAAATTAGCATTAACATTAACAGCTACATAACAATTAACATTGACACCAATTCCATCAAATTAACAACCCCAATTTCATCAAATTAAAAACCCCAAGTTTGTGTGTGTGTGTGTGTGTGTGTGTGTTTGCTTTGAATTCACAACAAAAAAAGATAAACAGAGGGGTTAGAGTGGGGGAAAACAGAGACAACAGAGGGAAGGGGTTTGGAGTTGGGGGGATTTAGGGTTTGGAGTTTGTGTGTGTGAGTGTAGCAGAGGAAGGGGTGGTTTGGAGTTGGGGGAATGAAAACATAATAATTGGGTCAAAGATGAAGTGGTTATCAAACATGTTTTTTGTTTTTGTTTTCATAATTTGTTAAACAAAAATAATTACCAAACATGTTTTATGTTTCCATTTTTTACCACAAAAAATAAAAATTGTTTCTATTTTTTTGAAAATACAAAAACAAAAACGTTACCAAACACACTCAAAGTTAACATATGAAGTGAAACTTGAAGATGCCATGTCACAAAATCCAAAGCAAAAAGAAAAAATAGCCTTCACAACAAATCATGGGGAACTTTTTTAAGTAAGAAATGAATAACTTTAAGAAACATTGTGTCTCACCACTTTTGGCCACTGAGAGCTTTCCATTAAAAAAATAATTTCTTCAATCTGTTCTCGGTTCTTCCACATGTTCTCATCAATTTTATGGGGAGGCTGGCACTCCGCTTCATGAACCAATAAACTTTCTCCTAAAATACCATTTGGGCCAAATATAAGTCATAATGGAGAAAACGATTCATCTCACAGATTACATAGTATCATTTCTGAAAAATTTTAACGTACTAAAAAAATTATGCCTTATAAAATGCAGTAGAGTAGATCCTTTCTGAGATGCAAACAATCCCTATGATAGTGATGTTTTTAAATATTAGTTTTTTGATTGTCTAGAAAGTTTTAGGTATCTTTGGTATTTCAACAACTATAGAAATCAAAGTAAACACGTAAATGCCCGAATGTCAATTTGGAAACTTTCTAACGGCCCATTTAAGAGTTAAAGTCGCACTTGCTTCAAGCAATGACCAGCAGCCAATTATCCTTAATGGCCTACCCATCTTACTATTCCCTAACTAACCACATTAGACAAATTCAAGACCTAACAACCCTTATGATAGTACAATGTGCCCACCCACAACTGATGAGCTCCGATAGCAACTTGTACATGATCCAAAAAGCGAAAAAAAAAGATAGCAACTCACTACGAAAGGACTATAACAACCGCCCAATAAATTAAAGGAGACTAACAGTCTCCTCGATAATCTTGCACATAAAGAACCAGATGCATAAAACCTACCATTTCACCTCAAATTATTCATGTTCAAAATGGCACCTAATTCCTAACACATTGACCTAAAAGAAAGGATGACTTTAGAGGAACTCAATACAAAAATGCCAATGAAAAGGTAGATCATTGTAAATGCCTATCAATATGAAATCTGACCGTCTCCAAACCAAGCTTAGTAGAAGGATCTGACCCAGATAAACATGCCCAAGTGGTTTTAAAAGATAAACCTTATGCCCAAACCAAGAAGTTTCTAAGAGCTTCTCAAAATATGCATCAAATGTCATCATCTTCTTATCTTGTAGAGCTCTTTTAATCAAGGCACCCACCATACCATTTCCAGTAATTTTGACATAATTTTCGTGGCAAGCATCCTCATCAAAAGTGACACTAAAGTAATCCTCCAGATAACATGCACACATATCATCAAAACGCTAAACTTCTGACCATTGCTCATTAAAGAAAACATATTTACAGAATCCCTCCCATTCTAACAGATTGCTCTTATATTTCAGGAATTCCAACCGCCACCTTATTCCCAAACTCCCCTCCACCATCATATCCATAAAATATTCTCTTTAATAGCACGTTACTATAACCACTTACAATAAGGCATCACTAAGGAACCTGAGAATTCTAATCCAATCCCTAGTGATGCAGGATCACGGGACAATATAATAATACCAACATATATTCCTAAAACCCTAATCTTAAATTCAAAGATTCATCTTATTCCTTTTCATACCCATCATTTCTTCCCAAAAGAGAAAAAAACTCCTCCGCAGAGTTGTGGCAATAAAATACTTCAAGAAATTTAGTTTTGGCAAAGCACATCTTCAACCTGAATTGCATCTAAACAAGCTCACACTCCAATGAATAATGCCTAAATAGATTTCTAAAACCCTAATCTCTCATTCCAAGCTTCATCGAATTCCTTTTCGTTCCCCATCACTTGGCTCTAACAAGCATGCAACCTCACCAGCAATATAATACTTATGTCCTTTAGCCATTCTAGTTGCTTTGGTAGTAAGGCTAGAATGTAAATATTGACAAAAGTCCAAGAAAGAAGGATCTATCTTAAATTTAGGATTAACTAACCATTATCTTGTTGTGGCTCATGTCCTATGGCGGGAGGTTGCCCATGACCTATTTAAAGTGCTCCTAGCTATAATTCTTCAATGGAGAGGTCATCTGCCGCGTATCAACCACCGTTTCTAGCTCCAGACCTGGACCGAAAAATTATTGGAAACCGAATTTAGCCTCTACAAAGAGCATGCAACAAAAGATGCAAACAGATTTCTTCAACTGGCGAAGAAACTCATTTGTCTAATTATAAATAGGCATAAACCAATACTACTTTAATCTAATCAAGTCTATGGCTCCCTTAAGCAGTCACATATCTTACACATAACTACATAAGTGGCTTGGCACCTAGATATTATTGGATGGAGACACATAAGCCGTAGGAGACAATAGGACAAGGAGTTTAGGGTCCTTTCATATACTTCAAGGACAATTTAAACTGTTGGATGTGCCTTTTTATCTCTCTATGCGACGTTGTTCCCTCTCTTCTTTTCCTCTCCACACATTCCCTCGTTCTTTCTCCTTTTATCCTCCACCCTTCTCTTTCCGTATCTCTAATTCACTCCTTTATCAATAGAAGCTTTCTCTCCATAGTTGGCAGAAACTTTCTGGCTTCTGATGGCTTGCACGATAATAACAAATGAGACTTGCCATTGTCCCTTCCTTCTCCCATGTTGTACAATTTTTCTCAACACCTATATATTTGTTTCTCTCCAAAAGAAAGATATATTTGACGGATGTAACCATTAAATCTTACAAAATCATAAATTTGAAAAAGATCTTATTAACATGATTCCTATTACTATAGTATAGAATTGAACCAAACAAACCACTAGCATCCAACTCTTCATATCTGCACAGCTTATGCTGGTGGTTACTGTCTCTTTCCTAAAGTTGAATCATCAATTGGGAAGGTCACGTAGCATTCAAACCTTGTTGAGTTGTTATGCCCAATTTGAATGTTGTCAAACTTGTTCTCCAAATATAATGTTGTTATACTTGGTTCCCATATCACTATTACTCCTATTTGATTAATTCTCTTTGACCATTGTTTGATGTTCATAAATGTTAATTGGGTAACAGCTTATCTTCAAACCTAAAAGTTCGATAGTGATTCATTAACCCTAGGGCTATACCACAAGGGAGAGATGAGAGATCTTAATGAGGATTAGCATGCCAATGTTTGTCATCTACCAGCAATTATAAAGAAAACCCCAAAGGAAGACCCAAGTGTAATGGCTGAAGCCTGGAGGTAGACAACTTAGCAGGCCAAGTCCTCTGACAAGCCTTGCACATTCTATGACTGTCTAATAAGATCACTCACTGTAGCCCATAACATTCAAATGATATAACTTGAATCATTCAAGAATACAACGTAAATACCATTAATAGTTTTCCATCAAGACAAAATGGTAACCCCTCATAGCTGCTACTAAGAAACCTCTCAATACCTCCTGCCATTGCACAATCAATCATCCTTCTGAAACCCACTGTGAACAAACTAAAAGAAATGGAGAAAGCATATCTGCTGGCCTCCAACTCTTAGAGCTTTCAAAGACAAATGCCACAGTACAATTAGCAATAATTGAGGTCTAATTGACAATAGGCATGCATATATGACCCAGAACCTGTTCGCTCCAAGCCTCCAACACAAGTATCAAATTCCCCAACAAACATAGTCACATACGTTCTCTATATCCAAATTCCATATGATGCACAGCTCATTGTTCCTAATTCTCATGTCCACACAAACATTGGAAACAAACAACAGATTTAAAATATACTTACCACTTTAGTTATTCTGAAACTTCTACACACTGCGTCACCCTACTTTCCTCAACTGTGGAGCCTGGAAGCTATCCATGTAAACCTTTCCTCCTAGTCAACATGAAGGTATCTTAAGTGCACTATTCTTCCTATCTATGACCGGCGTACTATGCGGCTATGTTTATTATTTTCTTTTTTCAAGTAAGTAGCAATGACAGATTACCACAATTAACTACCCAACTGAAATCGGCTCCGAACAAGCTTCCCTGCTATGCTCGTTACTTGCATTTGAGGTAGACAATAGCACAGCAATGCAACCAGGGTCGGGCCAACAGCTGGTGTAAAAAAGCCTGGGCTTTAGGCCCCGTTTCAAAGGAAAGCCCCAAATTTTTAAACGTTGTAAATAACCCATGTAAAAAAAAGCCTTATTAAAATATAAGCCCAATCAACTATTTTAGGCCCATAATTCAATCCAAGCATTAAATATCTAAAAAAAATTAACAATATAAAAAAAAAAATGAAAGGTCATATTAAAGCCACCAAAATAATCTAAAAGTCAAATCATATCTTCTTTTTAACACTCTCTCTCTCTCGGTAAACCAACCAAACCAACTAAACCAAAACAATTTTTTTTCTTTCTCTCTCTCATTAAACTGAAACAAAAAAAAAACTCTTATTCGTCCCCCTCTCTCTCTCACAGTGCTCTCAAGACTTGAGAACTCACAGAACTCACAGATCATTTTTTTTTTTTTTGCCAAGTGCTACAACAGGGAACTCACAGATCACTCGGGTGACTGACTTGGTGGCGGTGACTCGGCCTCCACTCCATCCTCCATCATCAACTCGAGTTTTCATTGCAACATAAGGGACATGGTTTAAAACCAAAAAACCAACATTTGAGATCATTCAAGTCATGTTCTACTGTTTCATAATTTTAAAGTTTTTTGTTATATATTTTTAACTATACTAAATATTGTGTTTGTTTGATTGTTTTATAGTTATAATATATTAATAATATTGCACCTAGAAGACAACCAAGTGGATACGAAAAATTAAAAAAAAAAAAAATAGATCAACTAATAGAATCTCAAAAAAGATCTCTTGATAAATTTGTTACTAGTAACAAAAAATTTAGATGAAAATTTTGAAAATGAACAAGTAGATAATGAAATAGAAGAGAATAAAATAAAAAATATTGAAATAGAAAATATTGAAAAAGAAGATAATGAAATAAAAAATATTGAAGTAGAAAATATTGAAATAAAAGATAATAAAATATAGGATAATGAAATAGAAAATATTGAAAAAGAAAATAGTGAAATAAAAGATAATGAAATAGAAGACAATCAAAATCTTAACGAAACAAGTGATTATAGTCATATAAATATTTATGATTCAAGTCAATGAAAAAATATTGATACGAAATTAAGAGATTTATTAGTAAAAAATGGTCCAATTAGATATAATAATTTAGATTTTCTTAGGGATGAACACTCTAGACATTTTTCTACTACACATTATATTCGCAAATTAACAAATGGGAAAACACTTGATAGAAGATGACTAGTATATTCAAAAGATTTGGATAAAGTATTTTCTTTTTGTTGCAAGTTATTCGATATGAATTATTCTACAAGTAAACTAGCTAATGAAGGAACAAAAGATTGGAGAAATATTAGTGTTAAGTTTAAAAATCATGAAATAACTAATGAGCATATAACTAATATGAATACTTGAATTGAATTAGAAATAAGATTGCAACTAAATAAAACAATTGATAAAAGTATCCAAGAACAAATTAATAGAGAGAAAAATATTGGCAAAATGTATTAGTAAAAATTATTGCCGTTGTAAAGAATTTTGGTATAAATAATTTAGCTTTCCGGGAAAAAAATGAAAAGATATATCAAGAAAATAAGGACAATTTTTTAAGTTTAAGTGAAATGATTGCGGAATTTGATCCGATAATGCAAGAACACGTTCGTCGTATTCAACAAAATAGAATTCATAACAATTATATTGGGCATAACATATAAAATGAATTGATAAATTTGTTAGAAAATGAAGTAAGAAGCCATATTATTAAAAAAATTAAATAAGTAAAATATTATTCAATCATACTTGATTGTACTCCCGATGCAAGTTATCAAGAACAAATATCTCTCATATTACGACGCGTAGATATTACAATAAGTTCAATAAAAATAGAAGAATATTTTTTAGAATTTATTAAAGTAGATGATACGAGTGGAAAAGGTTTATTTGATAAACTTATAGATGTAATAAGTAATCTTGAACTAGATATTAATGATGTACAAGGACAAGGATATGATAATGGGTCTAATATGAAAGGAAAACATCAAGGTGTACAAAAAAGGCTACTCAATATAAATCATAGAGCATTTTACACACCATGTGGTTGTCATAATTTAAATCTAGTACTTTGTGAATAGTACAATGTATATATTCAATTTAACTCTTGTCCCAAAGCTATATCATTTTTTGGAATAGTACAATGTATATATTCATTATTTTCCTCTTCCACAAAACGATGAAAAATTTTACAAGATAATATTCAAGATTTAACTCTTAAGACATTATCACAAACACGTTGGGAAAGTTGTGTTGAAAGTGTTAAAGCAATAAGATTTCAAGCTCTAAGAATAAGAGATGCATTATTGCAATTAGCGAAAACTAGTGAAGATCCTAAAACAAGGAGTGAAGCTAATTGTTTAGCAACATATGAGATTGACAATTTTGAATTCTTATTGAGCATGACTATTTGGTATGATATTTTATTTTCTGTCAACTTAGTTAGTAAATATTTACAATCAAAAGACATGCATATTGATATTGCTATAAATCAATTAAAAGGTCTCATTTCTTTTTTTGAAAAATATAGAGAAAGAAAATTTACAAATGTCATGATTTCATCTAAAGAGATTGCATGTGAAATGGGTATAAAACCTATATTTCGTGAAAAATGTAGAGTTCGTAGGAAAAAACAATTTGATGAAAATGTTGATGACACAATCTATTGAAAAATCTTTTAAAATTAATTATTTTACATATATAATTGATCAAGCTATTTTTTTATTAAAAAATAGATTTGAACAAATACAAAAATACGAAAATATTTTTAGTTTTTTATTTAACTTAGAAAAATTAAAATCATTGACCAATGATAGTTTAAAACAATATTGTTTGGATCTCGAATGTTTTTATACGAAATTTTTTTCGATATTGATGGCTTAGATTTATTTTTAGAACTACATATTTTAAAAGAAATTTTACAAACAAAAGAAAATACTCCAATTGAGATACTAAATTATATAAAAAATTTAAATTATTTTCTAAATGCATGCATTGCTTATAGAATATTATTAATAATTTTTGTAACAATCGCTTATGTGAAAAGAAGCTTTTCAAAATTAAAATTGATAATATCTTACTTAACATCGACAATATCACAAGAAAAATTAACTGGATTAGCGATACTATCAACTGAGAAAGATATGGTAGCACAACTTAAATATAAAACCTTAATTAATACTTTTGTAACTCAAAAAGTAAGAAAAATTAATTTTAAATAAAAAATATTAACACTAAACATAAAAGCGTCATTTAGAGCAATCGCTTTAGACCCCCAAATTGTCTCGAGCCACCCCTGAATGCAACGATCAAGTCAGATGCTAACAATGCATGTCTTACGAAATGTTCTTTACCATTTTGCAGTCCTCTAACGCTGACCAGAATAATTTGCACACTTCATTGGCCCAAATGCAAAAAAAAAAGGTAATTCCCCTAAAAAATCAGGCGACTGAAAGTAGAGTCAAATGGGTCGTCTATCCTAGCTCTTCTACTCGATCAAACAAAAACCGGAGCCCCCTAAGTCAATCGACCCGTGACAATGGAAAAGATAAGAGTAATATGCCATAGGATTGCGCACAAATTAAAGCGATCAAGAAATTCACCTTCCGTTAGAGGAGAGTCCTTGTACAATTCGCTAGCCATGGAGCGAATCAGATCAGAAAGACGTGATACGTCATTGGAAAGATGAGGAAATGGGTATTTGTCGTAATACGAAGACAGAAATGCCCTGGTTATAGGCACCAGACCCGCCGTGGAAGACATATTATTGAGAATTAAAAGAGGTTTTAATGAAACTGGGAAATTTGGTGTGATCGATCCGCCTATCTGTATCTCTTCTTCCTTCAGTGGAGGGATGCTGGGGGAATACTTTTGATGAAACTGGGAAATTTGGTGTGATCGATCCACCTATCTGTATATCTTCTTCCTTCAGTAGAGGGATGGTGGGGGAATACCTTTGACACAGGAAAAGGGTAACAACACCAATTTAATACGGGGGGTGGCCTTTCGCTGTCAGGAATTTTGGAGGGGATTATTCTTTAGTTCCAAAAGAAGGAAATGGAAAGAGCACAAAGTAAAGTGAGTCCGAGCCAGGCCCGGCCCAGCTATTAATCACAATTTTTTTTTTTAAAGATTTCTTCCTTTTTTTTTATTTTTTTTAACAAGCTTTATTTTTATACTGAATATATTCTCCACCTGCCTTTAATGCACTATTCACGATTTCAACTTCACCCGAAAAAACCATTACAAGCAATCCCCAATAAGGAGGAAATATAAAAAAAAAAAAGACAAAGGAAGAGCCATTTTTTTTTTGTTAATTATAAATTACACTCCAAAAGATCGTTTGAATCTTAATTTACAATCTCAAATATAAAAATTTATATTAATGTGCACCCTAAAAATAAAAAATCTTAATTTATATCTTCAAAAATATAAATTTGTATCAATGTGCACTTAAAACTAACCGCGTTAGTTTGCTACTTAAAATTAAATTAATAAATTATACTTAAATCCCCTCATACTTGTTACTCAATCATTTGGACTCTTTCACATTTACAATATTACTCCTACATCTCGTGACGTTTATGCACATGTAACACGTAACCCATTTTCGTTGATATTTGTTAATATAATCGTTAAAAAATATGATTTTATCTTAATAAAAAAAATTAATTTTATATTATCCTTTATTTTGTGGATTCGACGTATTTTAAAGTTCAAAATCAAGCTTATCATTTGAATTTCCAATAGAATGTAGATATTTATATAATATTTTTTATATCCAATGTAATATATCACTCAATGTACAACTCTTTATTCTATTAGACATTCAAATAATAACGAAAATGGGTTACATGTTATACGTGTACAAACATCATAAGATGTAGGAGTAATATTCTAAATGTGAAGAGGTTTAAATAATTAAATGACAAGTATGAGGGGATCTAGCTATAATTTATCAATTTAGTTTTAAACAACAAATTGATGATGGTTAGTTTTAGTTGCACTTTAATACAAATTTCTATATTTGAGGGTGAAAATTGAGATTTTTTATCTTTGGGGGTGCATATTGATATAAATTTTTATTTTTAAGGGTATAAATTAAGAATTTTTATCTTTAACGGCATAAATTAAGATTTTACACAATCTTTCAAGGTATAATTTGCAATTAACCTTTTTTTTTTTTTTTTTTTTTTGTCCGAAACGAAGATCCATTGGAATGCTAAAACATATTAAATAGTTGAAAAAAAAGAAGAAATACAAAAGGTGAAAAGGAAAAGAGGGAAAGCAGGAAAATTGTGTTCCTATAGTGCAGACTCGATCTGCCGTGTATCTACACACATACAAGTAGCATAATTAGTACGCGGGCGTGGGGAGAGCCGAGAGCAGGAAGGAATGATGGGGGGTTCAGAAGGGGAAAACATACAGCAGAGTTCGAGGTTCTTGGCGACCTGCCTGATCGGAGGAGTGGTCCTCGGGGTGTCCCTGTTCTGCTTTGCTTTGCCTCAGAGTCCGCTGGCAATATGGGGAAGGAAGAAAAAAAAGAGGCCCATAAGGGTGTACATGGATGGCTGCTTCGATATGATGCACTACGGCCATTGTAACGCCCTCCGTCAGGCTCGAGCCCTTGGCGACCAATTGATTGTCGGCGTTGTCAGCGATGCCGAAATCACTGCCAACAAAGGCCCTCCCGTCACTCCTCTTCACGAGAGGTGTACTTCCCTTCTACTCTTTTCCTTATCGTTTCCCTTGCCTTTCATTTGGTTTCTGAGTTTCCAATTTAAAACTTCCTCCCTTCTCTCTTTTTTCTTTCTCAACAAATACGGGCTTTTAAACAAACGTCATTTTGTTGCCAATATGAATTTGGATTTGTTGTTGGCGGATCTATATCCTGCATAACGATAGACGCTCATTTGATAGATTTTCCTCTTTCTATCTGTAAACACACACACGCACACATTTATATATAATTGATTTTGGATATCTATTGATCTTTCATGTCATTTCTTGTTTTATTAAATCTTTCTATGGCACCTGCTTTTTTGCTTATTTTCTTTATTTTGCGGATGAATTGCAAGCTCTAACTAGTTCATAATCTAATCTTTGGGCAATCACTTTGTGTGGGATTTCTCACAGTTGGTTCTGCTGCGCATCCTTGAACATAGTGAATGACCTCATCTTTCTTCTATATGACTCATTGTAAATGTTCTCCTCCACATAGAATTGGCATTATCTTACTGTTTGAGAATATGTGGGTTGGGTTGAACATCAGTCTTTTGCAAAAAAATTAAACGAATTGTGGGATGAGGCTGTGGTGGAGGGTTGGGAAGGATTTAAATTCATGCAAAAACTGGGTGAAGCATAAATTGAAAGTATGGCATTGAACTGTGTTTGGTGATCTTAGAATGGAGAAGGAAAGTATTTTGAAAAGAATTCTGGACATTGACTTTTTTGAATTTTCAAGTGGCATTGGAGAGAATGTAAGGAGGGAAAGACGTGGCCTCCAAAATAAGTTTGACCATATGTTGTTGAAGGAGGGAAGTAGTTGGAAAAATAAACTAAAGTTAAGTGGGTGAAGGAGGGTGATGAAAATTCTAAGTTGTTTCACACTATAGCAAATGGAAAATTGAGAAAGAAATTTATTATAAGAATTGAATCAGAGACGGGGAATGTAATTGAGGAAGATAATTTAATAACTATTGAGATTTTGGTTTTTTTTCTCTTAAGTTGTTTTCTTCAGAAGGTTCTCAAAGGCCAATTAGTTAGGGTCTTGATCGCCATCCTGTTAGAGAGAGTAAGTCCATATGGCTTGAGAGATCTTTTGGAGAGGAAGAGATTAAAGTGGCAGTCTTTGAGTTAAGTGGAGATACGTCTCCAGGTTTGGATGGGTTTACTATGACAATTTTTCAAAAGTGTTGGGAGGTAATAAAATGGGATTTGATGAAGGTTTTTGCTGAATGTTTTGAGAATGTTATTGGGAATTCATTCACAAATGCCACTTTTATTTGTCTTATTCATAACAAATATAGGTCTTCTAGGATAAAGGACTTTCGGCCTATGGGGAGAATTTCACTTAGAAAAAAGAAAGGAAGTTTATACAAAATCTTGGCTAAATTCCTTTCGAGGCGACTTCAAGAGGTCTTGGAGGAAACCCTTTTTGTTTTCAAGGAGCTTTTGTTAGGGAATAGCAAATATTGGATGTGGTACTTGTTGCCAATGAGATTGTTGAGGAGAATACGGAAAAGAAGGAGGAGGGGATTGTTTTTAAGGTTGATCTTGAAAAAGCATATGATATGGTAGACTGAAATTTTTTTGAATTATGTTATGGAATGGGTTGCTTAAAATTAATAAATTTTTTGGTTATTGTTAACGGGGGTTCAAAAGGGTACTTCAAAACTACTAGAGGTCCTAGATAGGGAAATCCTCTCTCACTATTTCTATTTACATTAGTGATGGATGTGTTGAGTAGGATGGTGGATCGGGTTAGTAGTAGAGGGGAGATGGATTGTTTTAAAGTTGGGAGGGATAGTGCGGAAGTGACTTATTTACAGATTGCGGATGATACAATTTTTTCCTATGGTGGACTTGAAAAGAATATTAAAACAATCTCTTTAATTTTGAGATGTTTTGAGTTGGTATTTGGTCTGAAAGTGAATTTGTCTAAGAGTGCAATTGGAAGAATTAATGTACAACAAGAGAAGTTAGATAGGTTGATAGGAACTTTAACATGCTCTATTTCAGAATGGCCACTTAATTATTTGGGATTATCTTTAGAGGATAACCTAAATTCCTTAAGTTTTTTGGAGCCCGTGATCCAAAAGATTGGGAAATGGTTAGATAGTTGGAAGAAAGCTTATTTGTCTAGGGGAGGTAGAGTCACCTTAATTCATTCAATTCTTCATAGTATTCCTCTTTATTACATGTCTCTATTTCGATTGCCTTTAAAACTGGTGACAAAGATAGAAAAGAAAATGAGAGATTTCTTATGTATTTTTTTATGATTTTTTTTCCAGTATCAATAAAATTCATGTTTCCTATCAAAAAAAAATTAATCCCTGTTTCTGCATTAAAATGTAACATGTAAGATAGCTCAGGAATGAGGCAAAAATAGGCTAGAAGCCTACAACTGCCCAAATAGGTAAATCATATGAACTATTTGGGGTGCAGATTAGGCTACTGTCTACCTAATCTGATCATTCTTAAGCAAGTGTGAATCAAAGAGTATGTCCACTCAAAAGCTTTAAAGAACTCTCATAGACCGAGGTAGTTTAGCAAACCAATCTGATATTGAAATACTGGCTATAGACATCTATCTTGGTGGTACATGAAAACTTCCTGGATCACTGAAAATATAGGGATCAGAAGATGATGAGTTGAGTTGCGCCATGTGTGACATATGTTGTACTATTGTACTTTCTGTTTAGCTTACTTGGATTCGAATCATTTGTAGCTGATTTAAATGAGAGATCCAACTCACTGTTTTGTTGCCATTTCCCTAGAGGAGGGGTGCTTATTTCATTTAATGAATGTTAGTCTAATGTGTTTAGCATCTAGAAGGGGAGGATTGTGTCCACGTTGTGATGGAAGTCCAGCGGATCTTTCCTTATAATGCTTCTCATCTTCAATTGCACATACTCATTTGCTTGAGAAATTATTAAATTACTCTTTACATAACCGAATGTTTTATTGTACCATCAAGCAAATAACTCATTTTTGCACATGCCGGTATTTTTGTTATAGGATGATTATGGTTAGTGCTGTGAAGTGGGTGGATGAGGTTATACCTGATGCGCCTTACGCTATTACTGAAGATTTCATGAAAAAGTTATTTGATGAGTACAATATAGATTACATTATTCACGGTGATGACCCGTGCATTCTTCCTGATGGAACTGATGCTTATGCTCTTGCAAAGAAGGCTGGCCGCTATAAGCAGATCAAGCGTACAGAAGGAGTGTCAAGCACTGACATTGTTGGTATATTTTTTGCCTCCCTCTGTGTATAGCTGTGTTTGAGTGGCAATGAGTCCTTTTTCCGCGGGTAGGAGGGGGGAGGGTGTCATGCATTTTATGGTGGTTTGTTGTGGTGATAGGCACAATGTTGAAGTATAAACAAATTTCCTTATGTTTCTGATATATTGAATTTTTTTCAGCAGTTAGGTAGTTAAGCTGTTTATGCTGATATAAAATTCAGAAACTAATTATCTCAGTTTACTGTCTGTGGAACCATGAGTTGTTTGGTGATGTTGTGAAATAGGTCGTATGCTTCTTTGTGTGAGAGAAAGGTCCACTAGTGACAGCAACAATCATTCTTCCTTGCAAAGGCAATTCAGCCATGGTCACAGCCAAAAATCTGAAGATGGTGCCTCTGGAAGTGGAACGCGCATATCTCATTTTCTTCCAACCTCTCGCAGAATTGTGCAATTCTCCAATGGGAAGGTATTTATTATGTTCATAATCATAATCTTTCCTGTATATACTTGTTTATTTAGTAGTTTTCTTAGTTCGGATTATCGATAGTTAAGAGTCAAATTTCATAAATTATGTAGTTTAGTGGTAACTTTTTTTCCCTTCCTTCTTTGTAGTTCTTTGGTTGTTCATTAGTTCCCCCCTCCCTTTTGTTCTTTTCCTTTGCTTGAGGGGTGCCTATTGAGAATTGGTATGCTATATTATCATGTAATGGTGGCCAATGGCATAACGAAGTGGTATTTGTGTCATTGTATTGCCTCAACCTTCTTGTTCCTTCTTCTCTCTTGGCATTCCTCTACCTCCCCCCCCCCCTCTCTCTCTCTCCATTTTTGCTCAGGTTTGTCAAGTGATAATGGGGATTAAGATGTAAGGGGCAAATGCTAGTTCAAAAGACCAAACATGGATGGATGCTGCTGATATGTTGCAGCTGGGAGGTCATTATGTAGGGATTTATTATTTCCATGGTCTGGGGTTTTCATCTGTTTAATATTACTGGAAAAAAGAAAAACCTGTTCTATAAGTCACTCAAACCAAACCTGGCTTGTGACATGATACTGGAAAGAAATTTCAGTGTTTTTTCGAGGGGAGGATAGGAAGCTTCTACTTGTCTTTGGTATCCTTGATTAGGTTCGAGGGTTGGTTCTTTGGTTTAAATTTTTTCCATAAATATAAGCTATGGACACTCTAGGACACTTGTCCAATACTCTTTTATCTGTATCCATAATTAAATGAAAATATTTTAATTTCGGACATATGTCCGACACTTCTTCGATGATGACAAGTAATTAACAAAGCTTAAAATTTAACTAATAAGTAGCTTATACTATGAGAGAACATACTATTATCAAAATTAAACATGTTAAAGTTGTACTCAAAATATAAATTAAAGATTTAGAAAAAAAAAACAATTGAGAAAATGAGATAAATTATTTAAAATATATGTGCTTGGTACACGTCTATGAAAAAATTGATGATTGTTGACTATTATGATGGTAGTCTACAAAAAAATTGATGATTATTGACTATTATGATGTTAGTCTAAAATTTCAAACTAGATGACTAAACATAACATTTACTTACCATAAAATACTGATTTTTTTATTAATAATATGTCATTATCATTATATATGTAGCATGTCCCATCGTGTCCGTGTTTTACTTTTTTTTTTTTTATAAAGTTGTGCATGTGCCTGTGTTTTACTTTTTTTTTTTAAAATGTTGTGTATGTGTCCGTGTCCATGCTTCATAGAATATAAGAATGACTGAGGAGGAAAAAATGTGAAGTTGCATCTACCATCAACTTTAATTGGAAGACTAATGAAGGAGCAAATAAGAGCAAGGGAACCATTCATGACTTGGGAAAAAATTAGAATTTTTTCCCAGGGGAGGATGAGAGGCTTCTACTTGTCTTTTGGTATCCTTTGTTAGGTTTGAGGGGTTGGTTAATGGAACCATTCACACCTCTGCTGAAGTAGACATCTCGGATTTTCGTTCTTCAACTTATTTTTTCTATTTAGTTAAGCCAGTGTCATATGATTGTCATTATTCATTCCAGATTTACCATATCAAGAGAATTTAACATTTGTCCAGTACTCTGCCTTTTTCTCTCTTTTTTCCTCCTGGTTTGTGCAGAAGGGGCCTTCACTACACTGTCACTTTAGGCTTAGGTCATGTACTACCTTAATTCACTCTTTTATTTTCTTTAAGGATATCTAGTGTTTCTTGTACTTATATGAGATCGCCTTCTTAAATTATTTCTTTTATACAGAAATTGCCTTTGAGGTCTACTTTCTGATCCTTGATGATATTTGTGCCTTGCTGATAGGGGCCTGGACCGGATGCTCGCATAGTTTATATAGACGGTGCATTTGATCTTTTTCATGCTGGACATGTGGAGGTGCGAATTATTCCTATTCATTTAGCATGCTATGGATTAATGGCCCACCACAGTGTTTATGAGCTGGACAGATTTTTCCGTTGGAATAAGAAACAAATATTCATTTCATAGACATTTGAAAAGTTAAAAATGATGGATAAGATATCCAACCCAAGAACAAAAAAAATCAGCAAATGAAAAATAAAACTGCAAGAGGCCTCCATCAACCACAAAGTGATTTCCAATTATGGTCTGGACAGATTGATAATATCACTTGCATGTTTCCGCTTGGAATATATTAATTGTCTAATACATCAAGTTGCATTGCTATGTTAAAATTCAAGATTGTCATTGGCAGCTGAATGTCAATGGCATGTTTTTTTCGCAGGGATATGTTTGCACTTATCTTTTAGAACTAGGTGACTTCGTTTCATTACTTGTTCACCATTGTTTTTCCTGTTGGTTTCTTTGTATGTCCAAGTGTTTTCTCTTATTCACCTGAAACAGCTCTTCTTTTTTCTAATGTATATATTTTATTTATTTCAACTTTTCAATTCCTCAAATTCTTAATAAGCACATATTATATGACTCGGTTTTATGGGTGCAAATGTTCTGATTTTAGGCAATCTGGTATCTTGTGATTCACAGATATTGAGGCTTGCACGGGGACTTGGAGATTTTTTACTTGTTGGGATTCACACTGATCAAACTGTTAGGTAACTATAACTCTCTCTCTCTCCCCCTCCCTCCTCCCTCTGCCCCCCCCCCCTTTTTTCTTCAAGTTAACCCAGATGAGTTCATAAATATAGTATTTTCATACTAGTTGACTAATTATTATTTTTATTTTTAAGTTTCCATCTTAAATTGGCAGAGTTTTAGAACACTTAAATGGGGTTCAAGTTATAGTACTGTTTTTAAATGGGTCCATGTTATGTGGCTTAAACATTATGGTTTTAAAAATGAATTTAAGAAGTGGTGGGTGGAGGGATGCTTTAGGGGTTGGGAAGGTTTTAAGTTTGTAAAACTGAAATTTAAGGTTTGGAATAAGGAGATTTTTTGGGATTTGTATGCTTCTAAAATTTTCATTATGGAAAGGATTGAGGATATTGACTAGATTGAGGAGAGGGGAGGATTAGATGAGGGGCTGAAAAATGAGAGAATGGATCTTAGAAATAAAATTGAGGAGATTGTTTTTTGAGAGGAGATTAGGTGGAAACAAAAATCTGGAGTGAAATAGGCAAAGAAAGGGAATATTAATTCAAAGTTTTTTCACATGGTGGCGAATGGGAATAGGAAAAAGAAAGTCGTTAATAAATTGGAATTTGATGATGGTGTGATTATTGAGGAGGAGGAAGCTATTGAGAGAGGTAGTTGGTTTCTTTTCATGGTTATATTCAGCTCCAGATGTTTGTAGACCTAGATTGGAAGTTCTTGAGTGGTGCTCCATTGAGGGTGGGATTGCAAGATGGATGGAAAGACCTTTCGAAGAGGGGAAGCTCGAAAAGCTATTTTTGAGTGCAGTGTTGAAAATTGTTTGGTTTTGATGGGTTTACTATGGCTATCTTTTAGGAGTGCGGGGAGTGTTAAATGATGATTTGATGTTAGTGTTTCTTGAGTTTTTTGAGAATGGAATTGTAAATGAAATAACAAATATTACTTTTATTTGTCTTATTCCAAAGAAAGAAAATTCTCCCAGGATAGAGGATTTTAGATCAATTAGTGTTGTAATTAGTCTCTATAAGATTATTGCTAAAGTGTTTTCCTTAAAGTTAAGGGAAAGTTTCAATGAGACTATATCTGGTTTCAAGGTGCTTTTGTTAAAGAGAGACAGATTCTAGATATTGCTTTAGTGGTAAATGAAATGGTTGAGGATTATAGATTTAGAGAGGTTAAGGGCTTTGTCTTTAAGATTTACTTTGAGAAGCCTTATGACTATGTGGATTGGGATTTTTTTGATTTTGTTTTGGGAAAAAGGGGGTAGGGGATGAGATGGAGAACATGGATTAGAAGATGTTTACGGTCGATGAATTTTTCAGTCATGTTAAATGGTAAACCTAGGGGTAGATTTTGGGCTTCTACAGGACACTATTTTAGTTTACATTGGTGGTGCATGGGTTAAGCGGGTTAATGTTAAGGGTTGACAGATGTCATTTGAGGGAGGGTTTTATGAAAGGTGTGATTGTGTCCCATTTGCAGTTTGCGGATGACATTGTTTTCTTTTTTTCTGGGGATAAGGAGAAACTCTTGAATATTAAAAAAATTGTTGAGATCATTTGTATTATGTCGGGACTTAAGGTAAATTTGAATAAAAGTATGGTTGTTGAAGTTAATTCAAGTCGGGAGAAGGTTTGTAGGGTCGCTGGGGTTTTGTGGTGTCTAGTTAGAGGGTGGCCTATGAATTATTTGGGGCTTCTGTTAGGTGGCAACCCTCTTGCTATGAGTTTTTGGGATCCGATTGTTGAAAAAAATTGGGAAAAAATTGAATGGATGGAAGAATGCTTTTATATCTAGAGGAGGAAGACTTGGGAGTCGTTTGATAACGTTTTTGTTTTCGCGTCTTCAAAAAAATGAAAAACAGAGATAATTTTGTCTCTTTTTGGTGGTAAACACTGAAAAGAAAACATGTTTGGGAGTCATTTGTGTTTATCAAATTATGAGAATAAAAATAAAAAACATGTTTGGTAAGTACTTCAAGTTATATCCTACATATTAGCTTTATAACATCTCATACAACAACATACAAATCAAAAAATTCCTTATCCCAACACATTTCATGTGAGATCGATTGAAGAATTTTATTGAATGAATTTCAAAGAATTACAAGAAGCAAATGAAAAGCCATGTTTATGGCTTTAATCCTTCAAAACACCCTACAACCTCACGTATTACAATTAAGAAAACCCTACCACATTACACAGCTGGGTAGAGAAAAAAGCAAAGCTTTTCCTCATAACAGGAATACCCCTTCTGTCCTGCTGCAACACCATCTTCACTGCAACAGGCAAAGAAGACGCCATTGGGATACACAGCGAAGCTCTGTTCTGCACATCCAGCTTGGCTAAGCAATCAGCAGCAGCATTAGCCTCCCTGTGGACACATGGCAAAAGCTGTAATCCAAGCTCTCAAGCAACCTCACAATCTTGGACAGCTTACACTGCTTACAATTCCCAAAATTGTAATCCAAGCTCTCAAGCCTATGAATCTGATTCGATACACCGCTTACAATTCCCAAAATTCTGTTCTTTCACCAACTGAAGCCCATCCAATAAAGCTAAGCACTCTGCAACCATATTGGACCCTTGCAGATAAACTCTGCACTCAAAGCCAAAGAAGTAGGCCAAGAAAGCAAACACTGAGAAACGATGCATTCACTTATATATTGGCATAGAGTCCAATAACTTATGCAAAACAAGGGGCAATCAACTATGAAAAAAAAAAAGAAGCAGAACAGGAAAACAGACAAACAAAGAAGATTCATAAAGCTAATTGACATCAATTTGCAACACCATATTCTACTAGAAAATCAAACCTGCAAGTTTAGGCCTGGAAACAAGCCTTATATGGTAAACTGAAGGATTATTCTTCAACCAGCCAGACAACTTATATACTATTTCTATCCCACTTCCATGTGTTTCAACAAACACTTGAAGCAATCTACCGATGAAAAATGAACATGTAATTTTTGGCAATTGAAAACTAAAACCCATTACAGTTTGCGAACCCATCCTTCATAAGATCCCTTACCTCTTTGCAGCATTTGATGACACCAAAAAATTGTGGCTCAGCCACTTGTAGGACACCTGATAGAAAGAGGTATAAATTTCAGCAGCCCACATAATCAACTCGTGCAATATAACAACCCCAATTTCCAGTGGCAATATTTTGATTTGTCCAAAAAGGTGCTGACAGAGACACACGGGCACACACCCACAAATCGACACACAGAGACAAAAACACAGATCTAAGTTGTATATACATAGATCTATGTATATGCACAGATCTACGTATATAGAGTTTTATATATATACATCCACAACAAGAGAGAGATCGACAGAGGGTTTCTGTTCGTCTTCGTAGGCCGAGCACCATCGGTTTGTCTTCGTCGCTGAGAGAGAGAGGAGAAGAGAGAGAGAGTTGTTGAGAGTGGAGGAGAAGGGATAGTCGATCTGTGTGGAGGAGAAGAGAGAAAAAAGACCCCTTATTTATACTTTGAGAAATGAACTCGTCTTTTGTGGCTAACAAGACTCGAAGTTGAGACCTCATTTAATCAAAAAATACGTGTTTTGTATTTTGCTTGTTTTCTGGAACACAAATTTTTTGTTCCCTTGTTTTGTCTTTGTTTCCAAATAACTAATATAAAACAAAAACAAAAATAGTTATCAAACATATTTTTGTTTTCATTTTTGAGAAAAATTGAAAACAAAAATACAAAACATAAGACAAAGACAATAAACAAATAGCCCCTTAGTTTAGTTCAATCTGTTTTGGCTAGTATTCCTATTTATTTTTTGTCTTTGCTAAAGTTGCCTTCTTTGGTTGCTAGGAAGATAGAAGGGATGATGAAAGGGTTTCTTTGGGAAGGTAGTGATAAGGAAAGAAAAGATCATTTGATTAGATGAGAAGTTGTTTGTAGGTCCAAGAATAAGGGTGGTCTCTTGGTGGGAAACTTGAAGGCTAGGAATGTTGCTTTACTTGGGAAATGGCTATGGAAATTTCTGTTGGAGCAAAATTCACTGTCGCACATGATTATTAAAAGTAAATATGGTTTACAAGTACATGGATGAGATGCTAATGGGTTTGAAAGGGGTAGTTTTCGAAATCCATGATAGTACATTTCTCAGGGTGTGCTTCTCTTTATTCAAAAGACCAAGTATATTTTGGGTAATGGGGAGATGGAGATGTTTTGGGAAGATATTTGGGTGGGTGAGTTCGTTTTTGGAGAGTATGTTCTCTCGCCTTTACAACCTTTCATTGTATTATCATTTTCCAATTGCTTCAATGGTTTCATCCATTTCTTACAATTTGTTGTGGGATTTTGGGTTTTGGAGAAATCTTAATGATACGAATACTTTGGATTTGATTGATCTCCTTTCTTTAATAAGTCATGTTTCTGGATAAAAGTAAGGATCAAAATTTCGTTTCAGTGTATTGTTTCGGTTACCTAGGAAACAAAAATATTTCAATGTGTTTTGGAAACGTCTCGACCCGTTTCGAAAACATAATGAAAAAAATAAAAAAATTTAAGAATTATTTTTCTAAAACATTGATTTATTTATATCAAAATATCTTGAAATATCTTGAAACTTTCTGAAATAATTGTGCAAATGCATTGAAATATTATAATACATCTCAAAATATTATAAAATACTTCAAAATATTAGAATTTCGATTTCATCACTAATTCGTTTCGGTCTCCTTGGAAACGGAAACGTTTTGGACGTTTCAAAACGATATTTTGATCTTTGGATAAAAGATGTTGGATTCTTGACTCTTCGGGTTTGTTCTCTTGTAAAACCTTTTTTGAGTCTTTGATTAATGAGTCTTCTCTCTCGATTTTTTATCCATTATAGAAAATTTGGAAGGCTAATGTGCCTTTGATGGTGAAATTGTGTGCATGGGTGGTTGCTCTTGGTAAGGTGAATACGAATGATATGCTCCAACAAAGAAGACCAAAAATATGTCTCTTACCGCAATGGTGTGTTATGTGTAGAAGGATTGTGAAAGTGTGAATCATTTATTTTTGCATTGCTCAATAGGTTGGTATTTATGGAATAAATGTTTTGAGGTGGCCAATATATTGTGGGTGGCTCCAAGGACTTTTGCTTCTATGGTGTGTGTGGACTTCTGTGCTTTTGGAAAAAGTACAATAGGTGTTGTTCTATGGCTTGTGTTTATTTGCAACTATGTGGGTGATTTGGTTGGAAAGGAATGCAAGAATGTTTTTAGACAAATGTGAAGAGGTGGAAGGCTTACGGAGTCGTATCCACTTTCTTGCTTCTTTCTGAGCTTCAAACACAAAAGATTTTGGCAATGTTGCACTCTTTGGTATTTTGAACAATTGGGCTACTGTTTGTCTAATTTTTTTCTACTTTTCTTAGGCTTAGTGTAGAATGGTCTTTCCTTTTTGGCTTGGTGCCTTGTGTTGCTGGTTGATTTGTTTTTGTACTTGAGGTTTGGAGTTATTGTCCACTAATAATATTTTTGGTTACTTATCAAAAAAAAAAAGCTTTTATAGGACTATTTCTCAACTAGGAGGCTATGAATTCTTCTAGGCCCAATCTCTATCTTTGGGAGAAATGAGTTGGGCATCTCCAAAGGTTGAAAATTTATATTTTTTAAGTCCCAAAAGGTTCTAACTTTTGAGATGTACATTAATAGGAGTTATATCTTACCTATGGTAAGCATTAATAGTTGCATGCTTGGGGGTTTGATGGCTCCTAGGGAGGTATACTTGATGCTTTTTGGGAATAGAGCTATCCCAATTGAAAAATTAAGCAGACCCAAAGTTGGTTTATATACTTGAGGGGTCTCACTAGTCTATATTGCTAATTCGTTTTAGGTTGGATGCATTAACATTTATCAGGGCAAGGTGGTTGGTGGGCCAAGTCTATCACTGGGTTGCATTTCTTGGTCAGCTATTTGTTTGTCAATTTTTTGTGTTTTAGTTCGATTTTTTATCGCACATCTGAGTTCAAGTCGCATGTGAAAGAATGTGTAAAGAGAGCTATCCTGCATCCAAAAATTAAGTAGACCCAAGTATGGTTTATATGCTTAGGAGGTCATTACACGCATTACCGATTGGTTTTGGGTTGGATATTCTATAAATTTCACTTAAAACTTTAATCTCTCGCTTTCAAGTATGATCTTATATCCGTAGGACTTGGAAGGTGATTCTTCTTTGCACTTATATAAAACCTTTCATTGTCTATGTAGAGAAGACCGTAGGACTCGGAATGGATGCATCATGGGTTTTTTTGGTACTTGGGCTTTTGGTGGATTCTTTGTGTCTTAATGGAACTTACAGTATTATCTCATACATAGCTCTTGGATTTAGGAAGGTCATGAAATTCGTGATAGGGTCTTCTTAATAAGGTTTGCAAACTCAAGAGAGCATAAGAAAAACACATGGAGTCTGGAGTCTATTACGCACTCCTCTTGTAACTACTAAATGACAAAGCTGGGAGCCGAAATGTCAAGCTATGCACTACCATTAAGTTATTTCTGCTAGCTACAGTGGTTGTGAAGCTCTCGTAAGCAATTCATTTATCACTGGTGGAGCTGCAAGCACGAGTAGGTTGGCAGGTAGAATGAGCTTTGCATGGCATTGCCTTATTAAAATGAGTCTCAATTTTTTAATATTCATGTGGCTTAGGGGCTATGTACAAATGGGAGTGATGTTACTTAATCCGACTAAATTAGAAAAGAAAATAAATCAAATATCATATTTTAGAAAGTCTTGGCTGGATCACTCTTATGACCCCCACTGATTTTATTGAGCAAATATAGAAAAATAGACTCCTTGGTTGTTAATATGCAAATATTGAAAATAACAGACACGTATTACAACTTTCTTATTCTCCTTCTGATTTTAGAATTTTAAGTAAGTTTTGTCTTACGGGTATTAAATTATATGAGTGGTAAGCTTAAAAATTGGTTTTCTATAGAATTTGCAAATTTTAAGTATTTCAATGACAAGTCTTTTGTTTGAAAGTAATGTCCAAAATTGGCGTTATAGGCATCTTGTTTGAGATTTGGTATTACAGACGATTGTTTATTACATGAGTGGCCTATTGTTTACTAATGGTTATCATTGGGGGGAAATCAGAGATCATGTCCTTTTGGAATCTAGTTGTTGAAAGGATGTGCAAAAGATTGGATGACTAGAAAATGACATATTTTTCTCTTGGAGGGAGGATCACTTTGATAAAAGCATGTTTGTCTAGGATCCATTTATACTATTTGTCACTCTTTAAAATCCCTACTACAGTAGCTAGGAGTTTAGAGAAGATGATGAGGGATTTGCTGAGAGATGATAAGAGGGATAATTTAATAAGTTGGGTGACAGTTTGTAAGCCTATAGATGATGGGGGATTGGGACTTGGTAATTTGGTGTTTTGAAACATTTCCCTTGTAGGTAAATGTTTATGGAGGTTCCCGTTAGAAATTGACTCCCTTTGCCATAAGGTAATTAGGAGTAAGTATGGCCTTCAAAGGAAGAATACTAGGTCAGGGCATAATGTAACCCATATGATTCCAATCCTTGGAAGTTCATTTCATAGATTCACCCTTCTTTTCTTTCTTTCAGTCCATATAAAATTGGAGATGGACCTAAAGTTTTAATTTGGGAGGATACATGGATTGGGGACTCATTTTTTCATAGTATTTTTTCCCCGTCTTTATCGTTTATCCTCATACAGTGAGGCTTATATTTCTTCTTTTCGTGTCGTGGGAACGGACTTTATTCTTGGGATTTTCATTTCTTTAGGCATCTTAATGATAAGGAAGCAATTTATTTGACTTATGTGCTTCACATTCTGAATGACTTCCAACCTTGTTCTTCACATGATAGTAGCATTTGGACCGCATATAAATCTAAGATTTTCTCATGCAAATACTTCTATTCACATCTTATTAGCTCCCGGAACAATGACTTTTTCTCTTTACCTAAATTTATTTGGAAAGTCAAAGTTTCCTAAAAAATTAAGGCTATTGTTTGGACTATTGTACTTAATCGAGGGAACACTAATGATTTGTTGCAGGGCTTCAAATCAAAGCCTCAACAATCAACTTGAATAATGTATTCCACAAGCTCCATGCAAAACCACCATTTAGCAGATGTTGTAGATCAAGTATTGGGGTTTTGGAAAGAAAAAAAAAATTAAAGTACTATGGCATTTTGCGTTCTTAACAATTCTTTGGTATATTTGGAAGGAGAAAAATGCTAGAATTTTCAATAATCATTCTCTTCGTTCCAAATTATATGGAAAAGACTGGTTTTTATGGCTTTACTTTGGACCAAAACCACAGAAAGTTCTAGAGGGTTTCCTTGGTCGGATCTTCAAAGGATTTGGATAGCAACTTCACTTTAATTTTTTTTCCTTCTCTTTTTTGCTTTACTCTTTTTCTAAGGATATCTTGTCAACAACGTTGTAACTTGATCTTTATTCTTTCTATAATGAAATTCTTCTTTTATCAAACAAAAAAAAAAAAAAGTTTGAAGTAACCCACTCAAAAAGTTCCTGGCCCTGATTTTGATTTTTTGTAGTTGTTGTATGAAGTGACCATAGGGGCATCATAAAAAGAAAGCTGCATCTAAAACTCTTGGGTCATTTCCTGATTGGAAGAGAAGATAATGCACAACAGTCTTGCCAAGATCAGAATTTCATTCCAATGCATGGTATCGGTCATCTTGAGAACGGAAATTTTTTTGAAAATTTAATTCTGCAACATTGAAAGAAACAATACAAAACATCGGAATTTTGATTTTCAGCGACTAATTTGTTGTGGTTTCCACCAAAACCGAAATATTTCAATCGAAACAACTAGAACGAAATGAAATTTTGATCCCTGGGTCTTGCTAGGGATCCAATTTCCATGATTAATAATATGAGGTGTTAGGTTTTGGTTAAGTGTTCTTATGAGATATTATATATCACTTGATGCATTGTTTTCAATTGCATGGGTATTTTGACTTGATGAGTTCGGTTTTCTTTCCCCCCCCCCCCCCCCCCCAAAAAAAAAAAAACCGCGGGGGGGGAGGGACAGGAAATCATGAGATGTGCTCTCTCTTCCCTGTGTTGTTTATCTAGGATATGTCCTAACCCATCAATAGTTAGGTAGCAGGATCTTGCATAGCCTACATGTGTATGGGTTTTGCCTCCCTTTATGGGCGCTCTATAGCAGAATTTCTGATTAAAACTAGGATAAATTATAATGATGCCTTTGTAGCTTACCCGAAACATAGGGACCTTCCCTATATGTTTTAAGATGGCATAGAGACCCCCTCTTATGTGGCAAAACTCTTCTTTTACAGTTTAAACTTCATATTTTACATATTTTCCCAGAAGCCAAATCGGTTGTGCCCCTCTCTTGAAAATCAAATTCATGAATCTCTCTCTCTCTCTCCTACAAACCAACTATGAAACACTTTTTATTGTCATCGTCGAAGCTGCCACCTTATTAAACCTTAACACCCAATTTTTGGCACACATATATACATTAATAACTATATCTGCACATATAGACACGCATATTACAAGCAAACTACTTAGACCGAGGCCAACCACCAAGTTGCACCAGCTTTGGAACATAAGTTGGCTACCTATTACATTAACACTACGCAAAATGAACCCCTTCTTCACCATTGCACTGTACCAAATCCAAACCAAAAAGTATTATAAGTAATAAGTTTGAGAGGAAGTAGAAGAAGAAATAAGTTGCAAACAGAAAATTAAAGTAAAAAAGGCACTATAGGTGCAAACACGATACTTCAAGTTTTTGTGTAAATCAGCTTGTTGCTCTGAAGTTTCAGTATACAGAATATACAATTGGGTCTAGTGCTGGCATCAGTAAAATTGTATCAATAGTATGGGGCATCTATGTTTTTTCTAATTTTATTCTTCTTCATTCCGATATGATTAAAGATAATGGAGGTGGGTGGCAGTGATGTTTGCATGGTGGTATTTTGGGATGGGTAGTGTTATACGATAACAAGAGAGTACATAGTGCACAAGGCTCCCACTTGTTTCCGGATAAAAACGGATTGTTGTTAATAATAATAATGAAACAAGAAGGTGTACGGTTCAAAGTATCAGCCGAGACCGATACGACTTGGCGTCTTGGCCATGATTGATCCAATATTGATACACGATACATAAATATCATAGGTTATCCATGGCTAGGGATAATCCATGCCTGAATGCACATTACAACATAAGTGAGAAGTGATGGATTAAAGGAGAGGAAAAATTTAATGTAAATAGTTTTGAGAGAGATATTGGTAACCATTGGATGAGTCTATTTAAGACCATTGGATGAGCTTATTGAAGTTTATCCTATTTTATATTATAGACTTGGTAGTGAATCTGCTACAACTCAGTAGTATCAGCTCAACTTAGACTCATATTGTTTGAATCAAACGAGTTACATCAAACTCGGAATAATATGGTAGAATCTTCAATAGAATCTCCAAAATAAAAATAGTAAAAAAAAATAGAAAAAAAAACTAAGACACAAATGGGCATTTTTCAAACCCTAAGTCACAAAAAATCACAAGCAAATTGACCCTCTTGTGCAACTACGAAAACAAAAGAAAAATTGAAACAATTGTAAGGCATACCTTGTTAAAATTGAAGACACAGAAAGATCCCTCTTTCTTCTTCTTCTTCGCAGTGGTAGTAAAGAAGCAGGCACTAGGCAATAGTCAGTGACTCACGTGATGACCTTCTACCGGTCTCTTAATCGTTCTCTCACGTGCTCTCTTCCTCTCTTTCCTGGTCAAATAGTCTCAAACCGATTGTGACTTAAAATATTAAACACAGTCTGTTGGCTTGGACCATTCCCTTTTATTATTTTTTTATCATTTCTATTTCCCAATCATTTTATCTTTTTTATTTCTCAATTCCACTTGTCAGATTTATTTTATGTTTTTTTTTTAATTTGAATTTTTTTTGTTAAATCTTTTTTCTCGGTATTGTCCTTATAATTTATTTTTACTATATTTAACATGTCAAATAATACATCTTGGAATATGATACTTGGATTATGATGTTTACAATTTTTTGGATTTTTTTGATGTTTTTTTTTGCAAAAATTTATGAGACTTCTAACTAATCTTTTGGACGTATCGGCCGATACTGCGATGCCAAGACCGATGTGTCTTGCTACCCTTTGAGTTGGTGACTGATACCGTGACTTTGAATCATGTGAAGGTGATGGGACTAGTGGAGGTATATAGACTGATGGATGGTGGTTTTTTGGCACCGAATAAAGGTGAATCGTGACTCGAGACCTTAACCGGTCTAGTTTCCTAGTTTGACCGCATAAGGAAGAGAACCGGCTAAAAATTGACCAATTTTTGTAAAAAATCGTGAACTGGACAATTTGATGCAGTAAGGATCTTAAATTATAATATTTTTTTATTTGGGTCATTTTTTTGCCTTAAAACGCTAAAGGCACAGCAACAAACAACACAACCCTTCCCTTCGTCTCTTACAGACCTGAGGCGACCAACGACTGCGAGGCATTCAGGTGACAGCTCAAGCGACCATTGAAGGGGACTGCGAGGCACTTAGGCGACTAGTGACTGCGAGGCACTCAGGCAACCTGTATTTTTTTTTTTTTTGGGTCATTGTGATTTTGTCCTAAATCGCAGAAGGCAAAGAAGCTTGAGAAGGTGAAGTGAGAAGATAACGCAGCAGCTTCGTTAAGGTAAAATGGTTTAGTCTAGTGTTGATCTATGAAGAAAATGGAGAAAATGCTTGACAGACTAAAAATGGTTGTGGTGTTTCTGTGATGTTTCTTGTATTGAACAATGTCGTTTTCTATGGTCAAAAAGTATTGTTTGAATTGTAGGGCTTGTAGTTGTAGTCGGTGGAGGAAAGTGGATGGGCAAAGTTGGTTGGGACTTTAATGAAACAGGACCTCGTGTCTTGTGTCATTTCCCTCTTGGCATTAATTTCCATGTAGCAATGCCTTGAAAAATGCTACAGAAATCAGGTTAAATTCAAAAATAATAATTTAAATACATATCATTTTTTTTAGGAGTGTATGCATTCTAGACATTTTATATTAATTTTATGGTAAATTGTATGTATTTTAGATATATTTTATATTTTTTAGCTAAATTATTATATTTTATAATTATTATATATATATTTTTAGTTTTTTATTATATGACCGGTCCGACTAGTTGACCCAACGATTGAACTAGTGAATCAATGACCTGGTCCTCTTGCTGGTTTGATGACCGATATGGTTCTGATAATATTGGTTAGATGGAGTTGAGAGAAACAAATGGTGATTTACGGCATTGGTTTTGGGTAGTGGTTCTCGGCTAGAAATGAAGTGTGGAAATGATTTTAAAATGGAGTATAGAAATAGGTTAGGGAGAAAATTGAGAACCATACATGAACAAGAAGACGATAAAGGTGGTGTTTATGGGCTACAATGCCCTTGAAAAGACCTTAACCCACTGGTTTACCTCATATCAAGATAAAAGTTTTCTTGATCCCATTGATTTTCGTTTTTTTTTTTTGGGGGGGGGGGGGAATACTGTAGTTTTTGGGATCGGTTCTCGTGAATCAAGGTTAAGAATAGAATATTAAGGGGAAAAAGATACCTTTGGCTACTAATCCTCTTCATAGTTCAATAGTAGCTTCGAATTACGCAAATGCTGTAGTAGGGGCAAGGTAAGTCAAATCGTCTTCAGGTACATAAATTTTGCTTGAATGTAATTTATGGACCCTTTTTGGGTGGAAGTGATCGTTTCTTTCAAAGAACCCATTTCAGTTCCAAGGGTGGGTTCATAACAAACCACTTGACGAGCCATATCCCTTTGATACTTGGTGTGCTTTCTTGTGTGGACTAGGATAGGTTTTAATGCTAAAGAAAACTGCAGAGAGATGGTATGTATTTTAGGGGCTTTTATTTTCTGGGAGGTGATGTTAGGGGATTTTTTGCGACTACATACTGTGTATTTAAGTGTTGGTTGGTGCAAGCTTTCCCAAGCTAAAACCTTACATCTTGTATTTTTTGTTGTTTGTTGGATGTTTCAGTGTTAATAGAGGAGCACACCGCCCAATCATGAACCTTCATGAAAGGAGCTTAAGTGTTTTGGCTTGCCGTTATGTGGACGAGGTGATAATTGGTGCTCCGTGGGAGGTGTCCAAAGACATGGTATGTTTTTGTTTAGTAATGTTGATGAAAAATTTGTTCTTGTATTTTTGTTTGTCTTCTGTTTTAGTACTTCATCTGTTCTTCATGGTGTGAAATATTGATTATTGATGATAATTGTAAAAACCAATAAAAAAAAAGGGTAAGAGTCACTTGCAAACGTAGCAAGTATATCATCCTAGATGGCCTGATGTATATGTTGAGCTATAATTTAAAAATCATGTTTGCAATCTAAATAAGATTAATTTATGTTGTACGACGGCATCGTAGAAGAGGGCAAAGCATTTTATTAAAACCGCACCGGATCGGCCGGTCCAACCAGAAGTCAGCTTCGAACCAGTCCAACGACTCCAAACCGGCCGATCTTTTTCAAAATTCGGATGAACCGTTCGGTTCAATATAGTTCAGGTCTTACCAATTTTGTAAAGAGGAAAGTAACTTTTTAAACTTTAAAATAAAATATATGTACTAAACCCAAGACAAAAACTGTCTCAGTTTCCCAAAAAAAACTGCTTAGAAAAGCCATATAAGTGTAAACATGTGGCTGGAAAACTGATTCTTATAGGCCACAAATAGTTTTGGCCTTCTTAGACTTTCGATGAGGGATAAGTTTATGGCATAGTAAAAAAGTTTCACTCCTCATGGCTTCTCTCATCTAAGGTTATGTAGTATTTTCTCTTCCAAAATATACCTCTTAAATAAAAAAATTGTCTCAAAATTTTTTATTCCATTTTTTTTACTTGCTCTATTAGATAACTTTTTAACATATTAATTCGTATTAATAATTATTTTTTATTTTTTTATTTTTTTATTATACGATCAATCCAACCAGTTGGCCTATGGTTGAACCAGTGAACTATTGACCTAATTTCTCTGTCGATACGATGTCCGACCCGGTTCTAATAACTCTAAGGCTAAGTACAAAAAAAGGTCAATGCTATATGTAATGATTGAATCTTTCCTTCTAAGTTCCGTGGGGTTTTGACTAAAGTTATTGGTCACACCCTTAAATTTTTTATAATTTCTTTTTTCTTTTTGACCGCAGAAATTTATTTAATTTTTTTGTTGATTCAAATCTTTTTGTTGCGGATGAATAACAAAATTCATGATCTTGTTGGATACCCTTGAGACGAGGCAAGAATTTTTGGATACACTTGAGTTCACCGGGAGTTTAAACTAGAACTTATGATTTATGTTTGTAAATTGGAATACTAATTCAACTCTACAAAAATTAGGTAATTATTTTTTTTTTTGGATAAAAGAAGAATTTGATTATAGAATAGGAGGATGAAAAAACAAATTACAATATTGAGTGCAAGATATCCTCAAAAAAATAAATAAATAAATGCAAAATACATATCAAAGAACTACCATAATGAAAACAAAAATAATGTTGGAGATTGGACAAATGCAAACCTCCAAAGCTCCCCGAAGCTTTGAATCAAAGTTAAGTCATGTAAATAATTCTTTCCCATACTAATTCTCAAAGAAAATGGCGGTTAGTGAAGATTCTTTCATTTTATTTCATCCAAATACACCAAAGAGTTGCCATGAATGCACAATTCCATGATACCTTCACTTCCTTTCTATTCCCAAAACTGAATTTGCACTTGCACCATCTTTTCCACTGTTGAAGGACAAACCTAAGCTTCATCCATGAACAAAGTATTCCATAAACTACATGCAAATGAACACAATGAAAAGATTAGCATTGGACTCCACTGCTGAAACAAGTAAGACAAATATCAAGGCTCAAAGCTTTGTAGGCCTCACCACATGCAACAAATCATTAGTATTTACCTAATAAAAACAACAGACCAAACAAAAGCCTTTATTTTCTAAGAAGTCTTGCTTTCCAAATAAATTTGGCTAAAGAGAATAATTCTTCGTTCTGAGGGCTAACAAGATATGAATAAAACTATAAGAAAAAAAATTAGAATTCTCAACATTCCAAATTCTTCGATCATAAGAAAAACAAGGTTGCAAAATATGGAGAAGATAAAGCTAAAAAGTCAAAAAAACTTCTTCCCGATCATTGAGATGTCTGAAGAAATGAAAGTCTCAAGAGTGATAATTTGTCCCCACAACAAGAAAATAAGATATAGAAGCCTCATGTAACAAGGACAAACGATAAAGGCATGAAAAAATATTAATAAAAGATAAATTCTCAACCCATATATCCTCCCAAAACAAAACTTTAGAACCATTTCCAACTTTATACCGAGTCAAAGAAAAGAAAGAAGGGTAAACCTGTGAAATAAATTTTCAAGTACTCACATGAGTTACATTATGTGCTAATTTAGTATCCCACTCATTCTTGATCATACTTACTCCTAATTACCTTATGCCAAAGAGTGTTAGGTTCTAAAGGTAACCTTCATGATCATTTACCTACCAAATAAATGTTTTTAATACCAAATTACAAAGTCCCAATAGCTTTTTGTCTATAGCTACTATTACAATAATTCTAAACATAGACAAATAGTATAAGGGCAACAAGCTTTTACCAAAGTAATCCTTCCTCCAATAGAAACATATGCCTTCTTCCAACCATCAAATATTTTGCTCATTTTTTCTACTATCGGATCCCAAAAAGACATTGATCTCAGGCTTTCCCATATGGTAATCCTAAATAAAGCAAAAGCCATTCATGAACAGCACAACCTACCTCTTGAAGCAAAATCTTTGACAACCTCCTCATCTAAATTAATGCCTATAACTTAGCTTTTAGATATATTCACTTTCAAACTTGGGGTTTTGCCAAAGATTTCAATCAGAGATAAGATATTTTGAAAACTCTCCTTTTTCTCTGACAAAAAAGATAACGTCATCAGCAAACTGCAAATGTGACACTGGTATATCGTCACTACCTACTCTCAACTCTACCAATCCTATCTCGTCTTCTCTACTAATGATTCTACTCAACAAATCCACCACCTAAGTAAAAATAAAAGGAGATAAACGATTCCCTTGCCTTAAGCCCCTAGAAACATTTAAACCACTTCCTAGCCTCACCATTCACCAACACTGAGAAAGTAGAACAGGAGAAATAACCCCTTATCCACCATCTCCACCTGTCCCTAAAACTTTCTTATCCAACACATCATCCACAAAATTCCAATTTACGAAATCATAAGCCTTCTCAAAATCCAGTTTAAGCACCACTCTCTTTTTTCTTCTTATCATAACATCCTTCACCACTCCATTTGCTACTAAAGCTGTATCTAAATTTGTCTTCCTTGAACAAAAACACTCCAAGCCATGGTTATTATGTCTCCCAAAACCTCACTATGTCTTTTAAATAACACTTTAGTGGTAATCTTAAACAAATTTGTCACTAAACTGATAGGCCTAAAGTCATTAACTTTAATTGAGCGGGTCTTTTTTGGGGATCAATGTAATAAACGTAGAATTGACACTTCTTCCTACAATCTCATTTGCGAAAAAAAAAATTTGTTGAATACAATACACATATAAGATCATCTTTAATAGTATCCAACTATTCTAATAAAAAGTCAAAGTACAACCATCAGGACTTGGAGTATTTTCCTTATTCATATCAAAAACAGCTCGTCTAAACTCCTCATGCTCAAAAGGCCTCAATCCAGTTCGCCCTATCAAACAATATAGGACTCCAATCAATACCTTCAGTAGTTGGCCTAAGGGGGTCATCCTCGTGATATAACCATTTTATAAAACTTTGTAGTCTCTTTAGCAATCGATAATGGATCTGTTACAATATTCTCCGTCTCAGTTTCTAATTCACTAATGACACTCTTTCTCCTCCTACAAACTGCCATTTTATGGAAGAACTTAGTATTACAATCACCTTCTTTAGTCCATTTAATTCTTATCTTCTGCCTCCAACTAATCTCCCCCCTTACTTACACTTCCTCCAACTTATTTCTCGAAACAACCCTTTTCTTAATTTGTTCATCTATTAGTACATTCTTTTCCAACGTATCTAATTCCTTAGTATCTTTTAAAATCTCTAACTTCCTACATCTCACATCTCTGAAAACCTCTTTATTCCACACCTTCAAAAAAAATTCGCCCACCTCAACTTCTTCATAAATTTGAAACCATCCCACACTTCTACCTCACAACTCAACCATCACTCCTTACACTTATCTTTGAAAGAATGATGAGGTAGCCACATATTCTCAAAACCTAAAAAGAATGAGCCCCCACTTAATTGGATAGACTTTTGAGGACAATTGGGAGATTGTCAAACACAAATGACCTAACTTTTTGCCCTATATTTGGAAAAAAACATCTTCTCATTCATTAAGCTCCTAGACCAAATAAATTGTGCATTAGATAAAAAAAAATCCGTCAATCCACACTCACAAATAAAAGAATCAAAACTCCTCGTTGTCACCTTAGACCCCCTTAACTTCGCATTAAAATTCCTATCGACATTAAAATCTCCAACTAAACCCCACCTAGGGCTACACAAACCAAACAATTTATATAACTCATCCCAAAACAAAGATCTAGCGTGGGAACGATTTGGACCATACACAAAAGTAATCCACCATTTCCCTCTATCTTTAAAATCAAGCAAAATCGACACAGAGAAAGAGTTAAGAACACAATCTATCATAGTAGCAAATTTGGTATCCCACATAAGGATTGAATATCATTTCAGTTAGCTCAAAAACAGAAACATTTCGAAAAGATTCTGAAAACGCAATGGAAACGGAAAAAAAATATGGAAACATGTATAAACACGTGAAAACACAAATACAATCCATTTATTTATGAACATAATGTAACACCCTAACCCGAGGTACAATATCTATAAAATTCCTGTCTTTTTTCATACACCTTGCTTTATATAAATATAAGCATATAAAAAAAAATACATCAAACCCTTAGTGGTACAACTTCCATGGGCCCTGCTTATTTACAAACCGTAATATTGATCTCAAGAATATGACATATAAAAATACAATTTAAATTTAAAGGACATATAAACATGACCCCCGTGAGGACATCGCAATCGACCCTCTAGACTCGGCAGTAGACTCTTCACGTCTTTACGGTTTTTCATGAAAAGTCATTAACACAATTAGTCAGAGCAAAGATGCAATTAATATTTATGAGCACAATAAGTGATAAAGGAAACTTTATTTATTTAAGAACAACCTTAACCACCCATCAGATACTTACTTTCAAATTACGTTTCACCTCATACACATTTGTTTACATTGCCTAGACATAACCTGTATATACTACATCGGCAAAATATACAACACATTTATTTTCAAATAATTAAATTATTCCACACAAAAAATACCCCACACGCACACAAACTAATTACCCTATAAACAACTGCCACACAGGCTATATTTAGTTGTGCAAATTTGCGACACACAGGCCACATGTATAGCAAGCTTGTATTACATCATAGATATCATTCCTCATTGGGACAACACAAATCACATTAATGGTTTATGTCCTTCAAACGACTCACATTACAGAGAGTTTTTGATCACGTTACTTAGACGACTCCACCGCATAATTAAATCCCGTCACGTAGACGACTTAAGTCATATAAATAATTCATGTTACTTAGACGACTCAACACACATAATCCTCTCTCGCCACTTAAACGACTCTCATAATATTGTATATCTCTGCTTAATTAATTATTTTCAACAATAACCATAGCAAAAATATATATTTAAAAGTCTAATAAATTATCACAAAAAGTTGTAGGGTAGTACACCTACCTTGCGTGAAGTTTTATTCGAAGACGACCCCTCCACAAGAGCTTCTATTGTGGCGTTTTTTACCGGTGTTCATCTCTAGACTTGGCATAACCATTATTCACAATTTCATTCGTACATTAATACGTAATACCGCTTAAGTTCAAAATGGTTTACTCAAAACTAGTTTAGTGATTATATAGCTATGAATTAAATAATTTATTTATATTAAATAATATTATCTATTCGAATCAATCAAACTAATAGTTTGATAATCAACTCGAGTCAAGTGAAGTAATCCATTCGTATCGAGTAAAATAATCTACTCGAATCAAATTGAGCTAATCTTCTTGATCCCTTTAGAAAATTTTTATTCGAATCAATTATACCCAAATTTAACATTTCTCATAAAATTATAAACATTACAAAAGTATACTTGAATTTGTGTAATTTTCTATTCAATTATAAAATGACATATTTACTTGTAATTACTCATACCCATGGATTCATGAAAATTCAACAATTCACAAGATTTTTGAACTACCCACCAAACTACTTTGTTAATTTTTCCAAGCAACACTCATGGTACTACACATTCATAACAAGTTAGGAAGCACGGATATGGACACTAGTGACGTATCCGATATGATACGGACACGGGGATACGACAAAATTTTAAAATATAGGACAGTGGTACGGTGAGGATACGGCTAATTAAAATAATATAATATATTTTTGTATATATAATAGCATTAATAATAAAATTGAGTAATTAATTAATATTATAATTGGACAAATGCTCTAATATTAAATTTTGGGCTAATATATTATAGACAATGAGCTAAATCAAATTGGGTAGTGGGTGACAACTAATAAGGTATGATTGTAATTTAACATAAAATATAAGAAGTCTAAGGGTTATTTGTAAATTATTTTAGCAACAAGGGCAAAGAAAAAAAGAAAATAATAATAGGGGTTGAAATGTAAATTAAGACAAGCAAAAAAAACAAAAACAAAAAGAAAAAGGCAGCCCTTCAGCAACTAGGGTAAGCCAAACGAAATCGCAAAGAACTCAAGTGGCATGAGAGAGAGAGAGAGAGAGAGGACGGGTGAAAAGAGACCTGAAGATGAAGACAACATACCTACTCGAAAAGGAGGAGATCTGTGGTTGTGGCTGTCGCTGATCAGGTACATCGTCTTCTTCCCCCTTTTTTTTTTGTTTCAAATTCATGGTGTTGGTCGTATCCCTCCATATCACCCCGTATCCATCCATAATAAATACTTCTTCACTGTTCAGGACACTTATGGAAATATCGAACATGGGTCCAACCATGTCCCACACATCCGTGTCGGACAAGTGTACAACACCGTCATGTCAACCCCCTGAGGAGTATCTGTGCTTCCTAGATAACAAGCATCCCCAATAATTTTCATGCAACAACACTAACTTAATTTACGTATCCACATAAATATTAAGGTAAATCTTTCATACATTAACCAAAGTTCATACTAAGCATCATACTTATATATATACAATACTCAAAACAAATACAAGATATCATACTTTAAATACATACAACACTCAAAATGTATATATTAGAGTTGGATTATTACAACTTTGAGGAAGAAAAAAGATTATAATTCTTATCTTTGCACCCACACTCTTTTTTTTCTCTTTCTTTCTTCCCTTTCTTTCTTCTTCTTTTCTTGTTCTTGTTCTTGTCGAAAATCTCTAAGTAAGACTTATTTTTTCTTTTTCTTTTTCGTTGCATGCAAACACATGCCTTGCATGTCTTCCTTAGTGGAGGTTGTACATTCCCTAGTATATACACATATATATTTCATATATATGTTTCCTTATATGTATATGTCCACTTTTTCTCTATATGCATATTTTTGCATAGACATGTATATATATTCAAAATATTGATCACCCATTAAATTCGTATTTTGGATCCTTAATCACTCCTTGTATATACTCACACATTTTATTTAAATAACAATAATTTTTTTTTTGTTCAAAACCAACAAAGTAGCAATATCATTAACTAGGAAAATTGAGGTTACAATCAGTCGCAAGATAAGCCTTAAGGTCGGGAGCAGGAGACCCTAACCAATCCGCTGGAAGTGAATTGTTTAGTTTGTTGGCCGTCACCTAGTGAGAAGCTTTGTTAAGGGCCCTAGGCTTGTGTAAAAAGTTAAGGTTAAATGACCTAGCCAAAAATCTAATATCCTCCATAATTACACTAATTTCTCGTGGGGGAACATCCTCATTTGAGCTTAAACTGATAATATTAAGGTAGTCATTAACAATCGTGGCCTGATAAATCAACTGAGCTTCAGCAAGCAAACATGCCTGCCTTACTGCCTTCGCCTCAGCCACCAGAGAAGAAGAAGCAGGGAAGATTTTGGAGCTGCCGAAGTCCAGAACACCATTCCTTTTGCAAAGAACAATTCCACAAGAAGCTTTAGCCAATTCGGATTTGAAGGCACCATCACAGAAGACTTGGGGAGCATGATCCTCCTCTCGAGTGATATCCTCACTCCTTCCCAATTCTTGAACACATACAGACAAATTCTTTCTATCTAGAATGAATTGGTCAGCCCACATAGCCTTAGCACGTAACACAGTAGCAAAACCATTCACCTCTTCCTTATTGAAGACAAACTGATTTCGAGCTTTCCATATAATCCAACCTACTGAGGCCATTTTCCCTAAGAGTTCAAGACATCGTTGTGTATCAGTATCCACAAGAAGCAAGGCCGTGGAACGTTGGGCAATTGACAAAAAGGATGAATCATTCTCCATCAAAACTAGGTCCATTCCAAACCAGACACATCTAGTCCAACAACATTCAAACAAAATATGCTAGACAGGAAGGTGATGCAGAACATTTTTTCTTGAACAAATTCTCTTGAGTGGCCAGAGTATTGTGATAGGCTTTCCACCAAAAATGTTTTAACTTTGGGGCTGCCTTCATATTCCAGATGGACTGCCATAATTTAGGATGAGGAGAGAACGAAGAGCTTGCCATCGGCTGAGCAGAGACCTCCTTGCAACCCAGAACATACCCAGACCTGACTGTGTAACTGCCTTTGCTTGTAGGCCACCAAATTCTTCTATCTTTCCTCTCGATCAGTGGCAAGGGGATTGACCTGATGGCCTTCAGCTCATCCCTTGATAACAAGCTTTCCATACATGCAGTGTTCCAACACTTGGGGAGAACAGAAATAGCATCAGCAACCTTAGAGATAGAACAAATCTGGGGCCTTGGGGATTAAATAGCCATATTGGGGAGCTGGGGAATCCACTTATCATTCCAAAAACAAACCTTCGACCCATCACCAATTTGCCACAAAAGCCCTTTATCGAGGAGTTCTCTGCCATAGAGCAAGTTGGTCCAAACCCAAGATGGATGGGCACCACGTTTTGCTTTCATCAGATCATTGTTTGGGAAATAAATTGCCTTCATAAATTTCGCCCAATATGAATCTGGTTGGTTCAAAAGTCTCCAACACTGTTTAGCCAAAAGGGCTTGATTAAACAACTTGAAATCTTTAAAACCCATCCCCCCAACGGATTTAGATTCAGTCATCTTCTCCCATTTTCTCCAGCAAATGTCTCTGCTCTCAACATTTCCTTTCCACCAAAAGTTCCTAACGTATGAATTAAATTTTGCACAAAAGCTTATGGGAAATTCTACAACAGACATGGGTCTAGTTGGGAATGGCCTGGACAATAGCTTTGATCAAAGTTTCCTTCCCAGCCTGTGACAGACAGCAGCTTCTCCATCCTTGTAAGCGCTTCACGACCCTCTCAAGAAGATATCCAAACACTTCATTTCTTGATCTTCCCCATGCCATAGGGATTCCCAAATATTTTGCACATGGGGAGAGCTTGTATACCCAAACAGTGGCATAAAGAAACCTTTTGCTCCTCGACTATATTACTAGAGAAGATGATTCCAAATTTCTGGTAGTTGGCACATTGGCCCGACGCCGTACAATAAATTTGCAACATCCTCAGCAATTTCCCAACACCCCCATCACTAGCCTTGAGGAAGAATAAGGAGTCATCAGCAAAGAAGAGGCGTGAGATCATTGGACTTTTTCTCTTGATTTTGATTCCCACTAGTTTTTTGTCATTAACCCCATTCCAGAGCATCGCTGAGATAACATCAGCAACTAAAAAGAAAAGATAAAGGGAGAGGGGATCCCCCCCTGCCTGATTCCCCTTTGGGGCGTAACAATGCCAATTTCCTTTCCATTAAGCACAAATTGAAGGGTGACAGTACTGATGCATTGCATAATGAGGCTAACCCAACGTCGGTCAAAACCCAACTTTAACATTGTTGCTTCCAGGAAGTCCCATTCAACCCTATCATAAGCCTTATATCCATTTTAATGGCAATTTTAGGCACTTTCCCTTTTTTCTTTCCTTTCAAATGGTGGAACACTTCGTTGGCAATGGCAATACTATCCTGGATTTGTCTATTTGGGACAAAGGCAGTTTGGTTTGGGGAAATGATGGAACATAACATTCCTTTTAGTCTATTGGCCATAACTTTTGATATCACCTTGTACAAAAAGTTACACAGTGCAATTGGTCTGAACTGTTTAATGGTTTTAAGAGCGGCTTCTTTTGGGATAAGGACAACATTTGTAAAATTGATTTCCCTATTCAGCTGACCTCCTTTAAAGAAATCTTTAACCATTTTAATAATATCATTACCCACCACATACCAAAATTTCTGAAGAAGATACCTGTGAAACTATCTGGGCCAGGGGCTTTCAAGGCACCCAACTCCTTTGCAGCATGATAAACTTCCTGATCTTGAATTGGCTTTAACAAGGCATTGTTCATTGCCTCAGTGACTTTGACATGTACAGCCCCTATAGCCTTAGACCAGTCTCTTTCCCCCTGATCGAAACAGGTTCTGGAAATAATCAGTGATATGGGAGTTGATCTCCTCCTCCCCCTCAATCCATACAGTTTCGTCAGTCTTAAGTCGAAAGATTTGATTGCAATTTCTTCTTTGGATGGTAGACAAGTGGAAAATTTTGGTGTTTTGATCCCCATCTTTCAACCAATTGACCCTTAAACATTGTTGCTAGTACTTCTCTTCTCTGCATCTTACTGCATCTATCTGGGCACAAAGCTCTACTTCCTCAATAAGGTTTTCCTCTAAAGGCTCTATCATCTGAACACGAAGCAGTTCCTTGTTAAGCTTTCAAATCAAACTCTTATTATTACCAAACTTCTGTTTGCTCCATTCCAGCAGATGAGTTCTGCACGACTTGAGATTGCTGATGGTGTTGCAAGACATAGAGGTTGGATCCCTCACAGTCCAATTGCTTTTGATCACCTCTTCACACTCAAGATCCTCCAGGCACATACATTCAAATTTAAAGGAATGGGGGGCTTTTTTAGCATTTAAGCCAAGATTAATCACAATAGGACAGTGGTCAGACCCCATCCTAGTTTCATGCAGCACCGCAGTTGAGGGAAAGAGAGCACTCCAGTCTGAATTAACCAATACTCGATCAATCCGCTCTTGAACATTGGCTGCACTTGGCCTGTTGTTAGACCATGTAAATTTGGGTCCACTAAAGCACATCTCAATGAGGCAGCAATCAGAAAACAATTGTTGCAATTCTTCCACCCTCCTTATACTACTAACAACACCCCCTTCTTTATCATCCAGCGATCCAATATTATTGAAATCCCCTGCAACTAACTAGGGCAAGTCGATGGATTTTGCTATATTGGTTAGCCGCTCATATATCTTCTTCCTTCTTACAGCCAACGGATCTGCATAGACAAAGGTACAGTGCCAAAATTCCTGTCGACATAGGTACCTTTGTCGATGTTTAAGTCTGCCTCTTACATTGATCAGATTTTGGATTTATTCAGAACTATCAGGTTGGTATCTTCCTTCCACCATAATGCAAGTCCGCAAGAAAGGTCCACAAGATCCACATACTCGAAACAGGAAAAGTTTAAGTTTTTTCTCAATCGCTTCAATTATCAGACTTGTTTTTAGTCTCCATAAGAAAGACGATTGAGGGACGATGGGTGGTAATAAGCCCTCTTAGATTACGGACGTGAGCATCAACATGAATCGTGTGGCTGTTTAAGGTCAGCCACCACCACCTTATCAGCACGGCTAGTTTCATCACCCTCATCAAAGGTAATCTTAGAGGGTTGAGTAATCCACAAGGATATACATCAGTCCAGGTTATTCTCCCCTTTCCCTTCATTGAGACCATTATAGCCCTCAACCAAATCATGTTACATTTCTTCCTCTTCATTCTCAAGATAGGCAAACTGTGCTTCAGGGTGCATCAGCCCTTCGCCTCTCGCCTTTTCCTTGGGCTTACTTCTCCTAGCCCGTTTTCTTAGGGCATGCTTTCTTCGAAAACTCACAAGGGACATATCAATAGCAAGTGGGGGGCCAGAAAAAGGTAGGGAAAGGTGAGGTGCACTTGGGCCACTGTCTGAAAATGCTTTTGGTTTTTTCCAAGGTATTGGGTGAGCTTCCATAGTCGCGTCATCCAGCTGGGTTTTCCTCTTAAGCGTCATACTTTGAAAGTGGGTCTCTATCTCAACATTCCTTTCTTCCTCCTCACTATCAGTGATTATGTGAATCACTTTTTCACTGATCTCCTAGGCTTCTAGGCTCTCTGTGGGCTCATAAACATAGTAGGATCCGCTCTTGGTTGCTACAAGAATATTCAAATCTTCTTGGGACAAAGACAAAGAAAGGGATAAAAACAAATCCCAATCTTGGTCCCCACCAACATACGGTACTAGTGGGAGGGGTGGTGCATGGCATTGTGATTCGTTTTGCTATTCTAGACTGGTATTGGCCTCATTTTTGACAGGATTTCTCAGCGCATCATCTTCTCGGTTTATGGGTACCTCTGATGAATCTCCACTAACGTTCATGTTTCCTTCTTGACCCCTCCACCTTCCTGGTTCAACCTCTCCATCAGCTTCCTGCATTTTACCTTTGAACTTGTCCTTCTTTTCCAATTCTCGCGTTCTCTTAGGGACCAAGTTTCTCTGAAGAAACCCCCTAACTGAATGGATTGCGCTCGTAGCTCTGGCCCGAAGTAGCTATTGGACCCAGACGTTCTCCTGTCCTTACAATGACTTTGAGAATGGCCAACCCGACCACATTGGTAGCAAAAATCGGACAGTCGCTCAAACTTCAGACTAATCCAAATATCATCTTGATTTTCCTGAGTCAGGAAAAAATCGTTTTTCAAAGGT